>VZRZ01005291.1:250936-354129 GCA_013398175.1 Climacteris rufus
GAGAGGAGAGGAGAGGAGAGGAGAGGAGAGGAGAGGAGAGGAGAGATTTCAGTTAGAAGGGACCTGAAACAATCATCCAGTCCAACAGCCTGAGCACTTAAGGGCTGACCAGAAATTAAAGCAGTAAGACATTAAAGTCATTGTCCAAATGCCTCTTAAACACCGACATGTTTAGGGTCTCAACCTCCAGAAAGCCTGGTCTAGTGTTTGACCATCCTTCTCGTAAAGAAATGCTTCCTAACATCCAGTCTTAACCTCCCCTGTGACACCTTTGAACCATTCCCACACATCCTGTCACTAAATACAAGAAAGAAGAGCTCAGTGGTTCCCTCTCTACTTTCCCTCCTCAGTATGCTGTGGAGAGAGATGAGGTTACTCCTCAGCTTCCTTTTCTCCAACTAGACAATCCCCATGTCCTGAGCAGCTCCCCACAGGACATTCCTTCCAGCCCTTTCACCAGCTGTGTTGCCCTCCTTTGGATGCATTCCAGTGCCTTCAAATCCGTCTTAAATTGTGGGGCCCAGAACAGCATATGGTCCTTGAGGTGAGGCTGCACCAATGCTGAACACAATGGGACAATCCCATTTTTTGCTTGGCTGGGCCATATTGTGCCTGATGCATCCCAGGATGGGATTTGCCCCAGGATGGATTTTGCCCTCCTGGCTGCCAGGACTCACTGCTGACTCATACTGAGCTGCTGCTGAGCAGCACCCCCAGAGCCCTCTCTGAAGGGCTGCTCTCCAGCCACTCCTCTCCCAGGCTGTACTTGTACTCACTATTGCTCAGTCCTAGGCGCAGGATCTGGCATTTACACCTGTTAAATTTCAGTGCTGGCACAGCAGGCACTAAACACCAAGGTTTCTCTAAATATCTCCTATTGCACTAAACAGTCAAGCCCTTAAGCAGTCACAAGAAAGTAGAGCTAGTCTTTTGCTGTAAGTCAGGTCCCATTTTTACATACATATATATCTGAGTGTGTGTGCAATTTTTACCACCATATATTTTAATTTATGTATTATATAATGCAGTTATTTATAATGCATAATAAATATATATATATATATCTCAAATATTAGCAGAGACTTAAAAGGCATAGATGAAACTAAGTAAGAAACACTTTGTGTTGACAGAAAGGAGACAGGAAAATAACATATTGAGTGAGTGAATTATCATTTACAGATGATTCTGATACATCAAATAGTAGAATCAGAGTAGCAGGTTGGTGTATCTGGAATAATCACTCAATGAGAGAGGTTTCCTGAAAATAAGAGCATGTTTTTTGGTTCAGGAATGGATTTTAATGGATATGATATGGCTGAAAGGCTGCATAGTACTTTGAAAATTGAGGGGTTGCTGTAAACGTTGTACTTTGCAGACAGGTGATTCTGCCAAAGACAGTATGTCTGGTTTTCAAGGGGCAAGAGAAACTGAGTAGCATGAAACTTGTAGAACAGGCACAGCCTCTTACCACAGTACACTTTTGAGCAAAGAGGGGAAAATGAAGAAATTAATAGGCTTTCAGAAGCTTGACATGAAATTCAGGGAACTGAGACAAAATTGTTTTTTCTTACACAGTACATTGCTATTTAGGGGTCACAGAGAAGCAAGAAGGACTGGAGACTTACATGTCTGTGACACTAGTTGAGAAGGAAAATGGACTTGTGAAACAGAAATTGCACTTCAGTAGCCCTTGGGCCAATAAACTGACTACTAATAAGGCCTTGGAATTAGACTCTGGAAGCAGGGCAACAGATCTGTTTTCTTCATAAACAGCAATCAAAATTTGACTGCGCCACTTTCATAGATCAGTTCTGAATACAAAGGACTGTGCTACTACACAGTTTGTTCTGTATGTAATTTACTTGAAAGGAAAACTACTGGATCTGCTACAGAAATTTTCACAGTATCTTACTGTGTGTCTGCAATAAGATGTAATTGAGAAAAGGAAACCAATCCAGAAACAAAAACCTTACAAAATTGAGAGTATGTAGCAATAATGTCAGGTAAGAGACGGGTGTCAAGATTACAGTAATTTTCCTAAAACTGTAATTATTTTTTAATGTAGAATTTAACACAATAAAGTGTAAGAATTCATAACTGAGCAATTAAAGGAATTTAAGTATATCATCTAAACATAACAAGGAAAACAAATTGTAAATTATAGTTACAGTATTTGTCTTTAAAATGTAGTTCAGTCTTTTGATATGGTATCACAAGCACTAAAGTCAAACAAATTTTTGTCATACAGCTCTTTCCAGCATCACTGAAATGTGAATTAAGAATAAATTAAAGATAGCTTAATAGGTCCAAGCACTGCTTCCTTCACACTGCTGGACCATGTCTTGGATGTTGCCTACAGTACCATACCCATTACTCTGCTCCTGCCTTCCCCTTAAAAAATTGTTAATGCAATGGAGTGATTTATTTATACTTCTTCATTCTGGGTCCAGAAGTCGTTGTTCTAAATATCTTATCTTGTTTCCTTTATATGTAACTTGTGTATGTATTTTTTTTGCCAGAAGCCAAATTAAGGAATTCTGTGTTCTTTCCAAGACACCTAATCTCATTTTAAAGACTCCAAAACAGTGGAATATATTTCTTTTCTCTGTGTAATCTCTACAATTGGAAATTTATTAGTAGAAAATTACATCTAATTTCAAGACTGCATGTGATGACTTCAGTTTTAAGATGCTGATCCTTGTTATGCCTTTGCACATTGGGGAAAAGGAAAAGTTAACACCACGGTCTGTGAATGTTTTCCTTAATACTGGTACTACTATAGTACAGTAAAATAATTTCTTACCATTCTTACAATTTGCTGTCTTAATATGTAAAACTGCAGCTTTACTTTTAGACTTCCAAGTACTTACTTTGTGATGCATCCTGTCCTTTTCAGAACTGAGGGCAGCACTGCAGAAGGGATCTTCCCTGTAAAATGAATAGACCTGCACAGCAATTAGACAACATGGACCTGTTCCCTTCCTTGGCCTGAGGGAACTCCCTGAGGCTTAAAGCCATTTCTGCTGCCCTTTTGACATTGAAATGCATTAGAATGCAAATGAAGAACCTTGGTTATCAAGCAGGGAAAGGAAACAGTGACTAAGTTCTATCTCAAAATACCTTATTGGGCAAAAGGGGAGAAAGGATTGTGAGGGTTTCAGTCTTGCCCACACAAACTTAGTGAAATTAAATAACTATGTGCTGTAGCAAATGTATTTAGAGTGGAAAAGAGATATACATCTTTAACAGAGAGGACTACTAGTGGCTGAAACCACTACTTAGAGTTGCAGTGGATTGTCCAGTGGACTTTAATTACTTGATGTAATTTTAAAAGGAACAACTCCATCTTTCTCATAAATTACCTAATTAATAGGTATATGTTTGGGCTACCTTTATAGAAAGGCTCCAAAACCAAACTACTCCTTTCTGACATTCAAAAACATAAACTGGGGGAAAAGATGACTGAAAAAGCTATCCACTACTGGGTAGGCATTAACTTACTGATGAGTTAGCAAGTAATAAGGTGGAGTTTATCTAATGCTTAACTTGTGGGAAACAGTAAAGTGAAAATGAAGTAACAAGATACTTTCAAATACTACTCATAAAGTGTCTTTACATGCATAACACCTCCCTCCCCCATCCGTAACAGGCAGGCGACATCAATTTCAGATTTAAAAATTCTTTGCTGCAGAGATGTGGGACGATAATTTCCTGTTATCACTAAGGATCACAGATTGCTGCTGCTGTTCATCATGAGACACAAAAAGAAAACAGACTCCACAAATCACTTGAGAAAGGTTCATGGGACCCAGGAGAAATATCCATGTAGTGTTTTGTGTGTGACTCCCTGTTGAATGTGTTGCATTCAGTGACTGACTACTTCAGAAACATGAGGGACTAAAGCACGAAGGCTTGGACAGCTTTCCAGTGTGAAAAGAAGCTCTGCTGAAACATCCTGCCTAATGGGACACAGAAGCTCCTTCAAGGGCTGAAGATGCTCCCAAAGGTCTCTTTGGATATAACTGGTGGGTTTTAGCTGTGAATTTCACTATAGCTCAGAGACCACTAAGCTGCATAATATCCTGGCTGTAAACCTGAAGGAAGGAGGTAAAACAAGATGATTTTATTCAGTTTCTTTCTTCTTGCTAAGTGAAGTAAGTGTTAATCTGCTTCCTGGAAGTTCATGCTAATACTGTTGAGTAGCAACATTAACAACACAAACAAAAGAAAGTGTGACTTTACCAAGGAGATGTAACCGGTTAGGATTTCTTGCCTATAGAGTGAGGAGAAATGTTTGGAGTTTGCCTAAAAAATTTCTTTAGGAGTCTAAAACAAGAATCTTAGAAAAACCTGTATTTTTTAAACACCCTCAGGGTTTGAGGCTTTTTTTTTGTTTCCTGGGACGCAGATTTTCAGCTGTTCAGGGTTGGGATTTTTCCCTCAAAATTGATGTAAACACATGTAGGTTTTCTTCCCTTTCTGAAAAATCACCAGGTGCTTGATGAATCCTCTAGGCATGAAATATGGTAGCTCAGTAGGTGGCTAGAACTGATGCATTTTTCCTTTCAAAAAGACATAAACTTGATTTCAGTATGAATAAAATCGAGCTAAAATAGCATTTCAATTTTGCAGAGAGCAAGTTAGAATGAGGTTATTCTTATCCCACTAATGAGGGCATTTGGAAGATGAACCAGAAATAGAAGTACACTTTGTACACAGAGTTAAGCCTACCGTGGACTTGAGGAGAAAGCAACAGAGGTTTGAAAGCTGCATGTGGAGAGTGCAGATGGAAAGT
This sequence comes from Climacteris rufus, assembly GCA_013398175.1. Classification (NCBI taxonomy): domain Eukaryota; kingdom Metazoa; phylum Chordata; class Aves; order Passeriformes; family Climacteridae; genus Climacteris; species Climacteris rufus. The sequence continues at coordinate 255,732 of VZRZ01005291.1, forward strand.
ACAGCAACTCCCTGCAGAGTTTCCTCTGTGGCTGTCGGAGTGGGCTGTGTACTACTGAAGGTAAAGGTATTTCTGAATTGCTTTCCCGCACCTCTCTCAGCTTTCCTGAGTCCAGCAAGTTAACAGAGATGGAACAGAGGTTAACAGAAGTTAACAGAGGAATCCTGCTTGCACACATACTATGTACACAGCACACTGTCTCCAATGAGACAGTCCAAGTAGTTCTCTACTGCTTGCTTTCTCTGCTACCCTCTAGCAGGAGTGAAAATAGGCCTTTGTTTAGGGGTGGTGGGTCACTGCATCTGCCTATCTGAGGTTGCTGACTGAGTAATCTAATCTACATGTGGTACACGGAAGGCTCTATGGGAAAGAAAGTGGGCAAGGACAGGAGAAATCCCAATGAAGGCTTTGCCACATCAACTCTTCCTTCTCACCTCCTGTGGTTTTGACTGTTATATCATGTTTGGCTGTTATACAGCTCTGGGTTTTTTAGTTTTTAACTCTCTCAAACATATATTAATAGTGCATTAAGTCACACTCTTTATTAGAGACACAGTTTTGTCTCTGGTTTCCAGGCTGACAGCTATCACACCATATTATTTTGGAACCCACACGCCACACAATATACACCAAAGCATGCAAGGCTTTGAAAGGCTCCTGTTTCAGGCCTCCAGATATACACAGTGGTGATACAGAGGAAAAGGCATTTACTTTGAGTTTTTGTAATTTTGAGTAACAGAACACTAGTAATGGAAAGTAATTGGAATTTTGGTCAGGAATTTGAAATATTAAAATATAAAGCGAAATCCCTAACTCCTAATTTAGGGCAAATGAGCATTTTCATTTTCACACTCTGGAGAACTTTCTGCAAACACCAGTAAAAATGCCTATTATCTTCCTCCAAGTTTCTTCTTAAAACATTTCTTGCCCTAATTCCAGAAACAAACTTTTAACAGTATAACTGCTGCAGCAATGATCTTAATGACACTTATGTTCACTGATGATGTGCCACTGATTCCTTTTAGTTTCCATCTGCCTCTTTCCATTTGTCCCTTGTCTTGGATGGTACACTCCTGAAAAACAGAACTTTATTCTTTGAATAGCTCTCTGCATCTCCTATCATGCCCATTTTAGGAAGAAGTAAAAGAAGAAGAAAATGGAAACACATTAGGACATTTGTATTGGCTCAGACCAAAGACACATCTAAGCAAGTCTCCCACTCCAACAACAGCTGTCAGCACAGGAATAGCAAAAGTAGAGCTAGCGTTGGCATCTAGATTTGAGCAATCTGAAGCTTTGCGACTTCTTAAACTAGAAGCTTTATTTTTGTTTTTAAATAATGTTGGTTTATGACATTTCCCAACTAAACTTGCAATGTTCACATTATCCTGTGAAAATGCGTCTCACATCTTAGTTAGGCCATCTTTTGTTCATCTTTAAAACCTGTTGAATTTAATTCACTTCCTGCTTTGAAAAACCGTGGTAGCAAGAACAAGATCCATGGTAATATTGCCTAAGCAAGGTGTTAAGCCTGCAGTGGATGCTACTGGCCCAGATCACTGTGCTAACTGGAATCCCACTGATTTCAGTGGAAGGCCTTGCAACTGTATAACCTTCATTTCTTGTCTTTCATGGTTTCTGAGTATTCAGTGAAGTTCATAAGGGCGTTCTTGACTTCTATTCTTGAAGAAATGTCTACCCATTTTTCATTTGTCTGCACAGGAACAGGAACAGCAGATGGGAGGCAGTGTTTGAGGAGCCACAACTCAGTATTTCCACTGTTGTGCAGATTGTCTCACAGCAGAGAGCATCAACCAGTGCCTGTGCCACTCACTTCAGACCCATCACCCTCATGGATACTTGGGCACTGGTAGCCTCTCACACCTGGGCATATATCCAGCCTGGCATGTGTAGGAAGGCAGAGAAGTAAAAAAATCTTGGGTAATCTCATTATTTGCTGAGCTCTGGAACCCTCAGAGCTTTATAGTTGTTCAGCGATGTGAGAAAAAGGACTTTCAAGACCAAGACAAAATACACCTGGATGTGTCAACAGTGTTATAATGTTCCATATCTGAACACGTGCTGGAATGACTGCATCAGGAGTAGTGGATAAGTGTTTTAAATATGCACCATCTGCCCTTGCGTGCACTCCTATTTCTGTTATTGAGATACGCAGATCCCCTGTTTCTGTTATTGAGATCTGATACTGAAAGCAGGCAGTTTAGCAGAGACACATTATGCTCTCAGCTATTGTTCTAAGAAGCATCTGGGGCCTTGTGTTCCTTTCCTTGGTGAGCACATTCAAAAGTATTTCTGGTGGTGAGAATACCTAAAGCCACACTCTTCTAAAAAAACCCAAGAACTAAAGTCAAAATCATTGGCCTGCCCCCAGGAATACTAGAACCTTTTGGAGGCAGCTTTATTGTTTAGATCTTGGGTAGCAGAAACTGATAACTGAGTGCAGATTTATGGAACTCTTCTGCCCAAAATAGTAGACATTTCAGATGAATCAACATCATCATTGAATCATGGAATAGCTTGGGTTGGAAGGGACCTTTAAAGATCATACAACCCAACCTCCCTTGCAATGGTACCCAAAACTACAGCAACATGTCTGTGAACGTGGGGTATAACAGCAACTGCTCTGTCAAAAGTTATGCCGTGAGAACTGAGACTATAGTCAGCTTCTTGACCAGTTAATATTGAACCATTTATGCATTATGAATCACTTCCAGTGAAAGTGAGAGAGCATAGCTAAGGGGATGTTAATTTGCTCATGGAAGACATATGTGAATTAATTCTGCTAAAGCTCTGAAACAGCAGATTGTGAGCAAACTGATCCTAATCTTTTCTGCTCATCCTGCATCCTACCTGCTCAAAACCAAGAGAAAGAGCTGGGTAGGGAGAATTTAAAAAGTAGGAATTAAAGGTTAATAGGTTTCAGTGGAAAAAAATATTTCAATATATCTAGAAGAAACTAAATACTGCAGAAGAACAAGACAAATTTGCAGAAGGCTGTTGAGAAACCAAAGGCTAAATACATATACTCAAATTGAAAGTTGTGGGAAATACTATTTGACAAAGTTGCTTAGGAGTGTGCATTGAAAGGTATCTAGATGTGATAGAAAGAATGGTGGAATTAAACTGGCTTTCAGAAAAATAATACTTGACAGCAGAATTGTCTCAAAAAAATTTAAAAACCCATCACAGCACACTAAGTTTTATGTTATCGTTGAACAAATAATAAATACTTTTATTATTATATGAGTCAAAGTGTAAAAAGTTCAAGTTCAAATCTGTTAAAACCAAGAGAAATTCTGTTTCTTCATGGGAAGCTTTCCATTGCTTTCATGAAAAGTTTGCATTTTCCCATCAATTTTAGGTCAATATATGAAGGAAATACAACTTATTTGGAAAAAAAGTCAAAATAATACATTTAAAATCCTTTTTAGAAAGTCAGTATTAAAAATACATATTCTAGAGTGCAAAATATGGAACAAAAATATGTAACGTCTTCTTGTGCACACAAATGAGATTTTGTATTTATGCTTTCTATCTATTCTGTTGCTGAAAACCATTTCAACCCTTAATTTCAGCCAGATCATCTTTACGCATCTCAGCAAAGCCCTAGAATTGCTCTACCAAAGGCAATCTTCAGAGACAGGAAAATCGATAGATGACTCTTATTGCTCCTTCTTACCTCATTTTGTGAGGTGAATAGTGAGAGAGAATAGTGACTTTTACAGGTGACAGACACAGTATTCCAGCACCAGCTCTGGCAGAACGTACCTGACCTGATCCTCACCCCCTCTTGCACCCCTTCACCAGTGTCTGTGTCACCGTCCTGTCCTGGAGTCCTCTCAGCCTCTGTCCAGAGGTGCTGTGCGGTGATTTCTGTCCTCAGAACAGGCACAACCACTCCAGACAGAAGCTGGCATTTGTTACCTCTTTCTTTAGCTTTCCTGAAATATTTCAGAGCATGTTCACTTATATTGACCCTTTCTATGACCAAAATGTCAATGTCGAATGTCTCATTTCATGCACCCGAGTCCCTGTTGTGGAGATGTGACCTCCATTTACTGTCACATTTTTCTGAGCTGGTTAAGCAGTACCAAGGGCAGTTCTGCTTCTCATTCCCTGCCTGCGTCTCAGTGTTGGTCGCAGTCCCCTGGAAAAGGTTCCTGGTAGAGACCATACTGCTCATTTCCTGTTTTGGAGTAAATTGCATTTGGTACCATTGCTTTTTTAATGATATCTTCATTTGCTGTTGTTACTGTGCTGTGAAGTTTTTTTCTGGAATAATTATTAATAAAGAGTTGTTTAGTCACACAAGATCTCTGGGAGTTGGCTAGCTTGCTTAGCTACTTCATTATGCCAGTTTTATGGCGATATGAGCCACTTTTTTGTTTTGTTTTTTCAGCTGAGAAGGAACAACAAGACCATGAAGATATGGAAATTACTTGACACAGAAGCAGATGCAGATCACACCCCAGTGCCCAGGACACCAGACCTGCTGGCCAGACTTCTGCACAACCTTCTTGAAGAACTGAGGGCAGAGCCACATATTGGTGGCTAATGAGTCCTCTCTACCAGGGGAATGGAGGTGAAGATCAGAAACAGGCACTTCCACATGTTCCTACTGCTGCACAGAGAGGGCTTGATTGTAGTCAGTGAACACCAGACTGCTGGGAAAAACACACATTTTTTACTGCTTACAGAAGAACTGTCTTTTCTGAGGCAGCTTGACAAAGCCCAGAATCATACAGACAAGTAAGCAGCCTAAAACACCATTTATCCTCTTGTAAAAGGAGTCTGAGAGCAGACTCAGACTAACATACAGAGCCAGACATCTGAAAGGCTACAATTGGTTAGTGTCAAAGAAATAAGGCTCATTCTCTGTTTGAAGGTTACCTGGTGAAGACTTATAAAAATCTACTTTCCAAAAAAAATCCTTTGGCAAAATTATGGACAAGCTCCATTTATTTTTTTACTGTCTAGAAGTTTTATAGATAGAGTTATATATTCATAATAGTTTTCCTGAGTGCTGAGATTTTGCATTTGGGAATACGAGTGAAATGCAAGATGTTCACAGTCAGAATTACCATTGTATATTTATAAGAAGGGTTCAGAGTTGTGACAGCATTTGCATATAAAAATCCAAGATATTTGTGTATTCGTGAAGTACATAATCAACTTGCTGTCTCTATTCTGGATTCAAATGCATTTCAGTCTTGGCTGACAATTTCTACCACAAATTATCCCCTATGCAATTTGCTATTTCTGATCAAATTTTGAAAACAAAATTACTGACTTTGTGCTGTGTGTTGATAACAAATATGATGCAATTTAGATGCAATCAAACATTTAAGCTAATATTAAAAGGAAAACAAGCAAAAAAACCTGACAAAAAATCTCTATAGTATGTCACAAAAGTGCAATACTTTGAAGACTATGGGGAACATAAAGGGCTAGGAGAACAGTGGATTAAACATATTATTCAGCCTTTCAGGGAAGGAATTGGTCTTTTTAGTCGATATTCCATGGTCTTGTACAACAGCCTTTGTTCTTTTCTTTCCAGTCAATCAGGAATGGGATAGGCAATGTACTAGCTCCCTAGAAGACATTTCTCTGTGATAACTGCCTGACACTACTGCTATGTGCTCTGAAGCCAGAGGAGCACAGGCACTGGAAAAGGTCATATAACAGTGAAAGAGAAAGAATTACTCAGGCCATTTCCTCTCAGTGAGTCATTCTGAGCCCAGCAATTGCAATATGCTACTTGCCTGGACCTTCCTTAACCCTAACCCAGGATGATGAAGTTCCTGGCATGAGTACCTCAGCATTGTAAAAGACCATGGAGTACCGCATAAATGTGGTAAATGTCACCAATCCCTTCTTGTCTCCAAAAGCCATCCAACATCCTTAGTTCTCCAGTTTTCCGTAGCATGAGACTGCTTAGGCATAACCATAGTGCTATCCTAACACAATGTGTCCAGAAATGTAGAAAATCATTCCCCGTTGTAGAAAAAAATATAACACAAAAAAAGTCTTTCTATCCATAGGGCACAATTAAGATCTAGTAATCTGTGACCTGCCAATGCTGCTATGCTCTTTCTCCAGCCCTCATGCCAGGCAAAACTTGCAACCAGGACAGACAATTTCTCCTGTAAATAGGACAGAGAATTGGAGTTATTTCTTTACTAGGTTTTCCAAGGCTACCTTCATTTGTTTCTGAAAATTTACTGTAAATTGAGGTTAGGGTTAGCAATCCAGGTGGCTAGTGAATGTTGGGATATTTGATATACCCTAGTAATGTTAAACATTATTTTTTGTTATTATTTGGTTATTTTTGAATTGTTTTTCTTTATTCTTTTGCAAACTCTATGACATACCTCAGAGACTGAGAAGGTGTTAAAGCAAAACAAATGCAATTAAACCCAACTGAACGCAACTGAAAATACAGCAATTGTTCAGATAAGACTGTTGAAGGACAAAGCAACAACATTATTGAAATTACTTTATTATTCATTTTCTTGGTTCATTCATATCAAAGAATTAACACAGTCAAAAAATACAGGATTTTTTATGATCTAATCCAAGCTTCCTGTGTCAATAATATATATAGTTCATATTTCATGTCTCAGAGCTGTAAAGATAATTTAAACACTTCAGGCTGCAGATCAGTGCTTTGTTCCATTTATAAACATTTTGTTTATATTCAGTAAAATGCATTATTTTCTAAATCTGTAAATCTATCAAGTGTGAGAGCCAACGAGTAGTATCTAATGCATACATATCCTACTGAATAATTTTCTGGCATATTCTTTTTTAAAAAGTAATGCAGTAATTTATCACAAAGTTCCATTTCTTTGGGTGAACAGAAACACTTTCATATAAGTCTGTCACTGAAAATTATGAAATAGTTGATTGGAATGAACAAAATTTTGAAAACATAAATGAAATGGAATTAGAGGCAATTACTATCCAGCTAATCTGAATAGACAGCACATCTACACAATAAATTCAGAATAAACAATTTCTGCTTGTCTTGTGATTGGTGTTTTCTTTTTGCACTGTCAGTCTAGCATGCTAAAACAAATGCTAAAACAAAGTTCTGAGAAATTAGTATTAGAACAGATTGTTTGAATTATTCAAATCTATCCTGCAAAAAAATCAAAGTCAGGTTGACAAAGTAGCTGTCATCATGGGTTGATCTTAAGACTGTGTTTGCACATGGCCCCATCCATCCTGTCTTCAGACCTAGACATCTGGGGGTCTCCAGGGCAGATACCCGGGTACCAGACCTGAGTCAGCTCAGAGCAAGGCACAGAGTTCCTTGGTTTGTGCGTGGGCAGGACCACACTAAGCATTAATCCAAGTCTGAAAGCAATTTATCTACAAGACTACACTTTCCCATGGGAATTGATGAACATAGACCTCCTTTAATTTATTGCTTTCCAAACAACACTGTTTCACACCTGGAGGCATACCCAAATGCAAAAGTGCACTATTTCCTAGGAAAGAGCCCTGCTCTTTTATAATAAAAGGAAAATTGCCATGGTATGTATTTGCTTCTAATTATAAGCTTGTTGCTTGCAAATAGCTGCTTTTATCAAACAAAAAACCCAACTCCTTTCACACTCATTTCCAGCAGTAGGACATCACCATACTGCAGCTATACAGGAAAAAAAGAAGCTCATTCTATCCTCTACAAACCTGGTGGCTGACTAAGGAAAGATATATTACCTGCATATGCCTCATTTTATTCCTCAACAAATGGAAATAAAGACACACTTCCTTTTCTTGTAGAATCTTATAAAATCTTGTAATAAAATGTTCTACTAAAGAGCCTGTTACTCCCGAATTGGTTGTTCTGCACTGTTTTCTGTCTGTGTTTTCTGCATGTGTTTGTGACAAACAATTGGAAGGAAGCTTTTAAATCTGTGAGTTGATTCCCCCGCTTGAATTGTATTGTCATTGTATCCTCTTTCCCAGAAGATAATTGAACTCCAGCTTGAAACTAGTTAGAGGCCTTCTATTAAAAGTCTCATTAACTGCATGCAATAATGATAAGGAAATTTTAATTTTTTATTATTTTGAGCCTAAATGCATTCCTGTTCAGTATATGTCCATTTTGGAGTTCATTAAGGGTTGTTTTTTTGGCTTCTTTTCCCCAAAATACTGTGTTTTGGTTTAAATATCTCTTCATTAAATGTGTCTATACCTTAGCATATGCCACAGTTTCCTTCGGCACTGTCAAGGGGTGAACACAGGGGTGAACACAGGGGTTTGCAGAACACCAGAGGAAGTCTCACAAAAGCCACAAAAAAATTAATACTTCTCACAAAAGCCACAAAAAAACATTAATACTTCTCACAAAAGCCATTACTTCAGTCTGCCATGCAAGTAAAAGAAGCTAGTAGTCTCTTCTGGAAATGCCTCTCCCAACATACCTTAGGAACGCTTTTACTTGTTCATGCCCACTTCCCCATGGTATCTCATAAGATACCTGTGCTCACATAGCAACATTTCTCTGCCTCATTCTACTTCAGCTGTTGAATTCCTTATTACTGCAGGAAGTCTTCTTATGAGTCCTTAAGCACATGGTCTTTCATTTCATACATCATTAAATTTAATCCCATTTCCATCACTGTGATCCTCAACATCATGCTGTTCTGCCCTGCCTGTTTATGGACAAAGTCATGCTAGCAGGGAGTTTTATCATCACATACGCGTTTTTGAGCTAAGACAATTAATGAAAATATTAGTAAATTTATCTTATGAGTAATTTTTGAAGCTCCTCAGTGTTACCTTTCTCTGGTGACCTACCCTCTGGAGACTTACCCTCTGGAGAACATAATTTTCATTTTGTCTTTGAGCAGTTCCCTTCCTCCTTAAAGAAGTTACACTAATACATTACTATGTAACAATTAGCTTTCTTGTTCTTCAATCCCACTATGATTTTTTTAATGTAAAATGCCATCTATATTTAATTTAAAAATTAATTTTAATTTTAAAAGAAAACTCAGACTTTTTTGACATAACTTAACTTTGACAGAAACCTATGGCATTTTTTAATTTATCCCTTTGTCTTTTATCATTTTTTTCCTTCAAAATTTTTTTTCAAAACTGTGCAATCAAATTCATTCTTCAAACTTAAACACCTGACTTGGGCTTCCAAATTTTCATGAATCAGTTCTCTTAAAACTGCCTAAATTCACCACATGCAAGAGAAAAGAGAAGACATTTTAGAAATTCTTCAGAGGACAAGTCTGTCTGCATTACTAGCATGTTAAAATGCAGGTTAAAAGTCTTCAAAAACCATTTAAAAATTGGAAGAAAATATTTTATGTCATTTTATATTTTTGACTTGTTTTGCTTCATCATTCTTAAATCTGTATTGGCCTTTTTTTCCTTATAATTTCCCCCCATGTGAGAACAAAATTAATCTCAACTACTCTTAATTGTCCAAAATATATACATCTAGTATAAGGCAATGGTCCCAAATTCCCTTACAGTGAAGAGACACCAGAGCTTCTCAAAGTAGCCTCCCTAAAATATTGTTCAAGATAGGTGAGAGGAAGTAAATTTGGCTGTAACATATTTCTTTCCACTGATTACACAAGAAACCAGACAATTATAGTGAAATAAGATGCTTAAAATTTAAACAGTTAACATTTCAAATTGTTTAAATGAGGCAAGATTAATCCCACCCTAAAAGGATATTTTTCCTTTTTATATTACCTAGTGTCTCACCAAATTAACTTTTCTGTTTTGTTTTTTTTACTATCTTGAGTGCCTGTTAGATTCCTTTGTTTTAGGTGTCTCTCCTGCCTATTATATAATTTTTCTATTTATTGCTATTCAAGTAGTGGTTATTCACCCATGCTTGTGTGTTGCTGTTCATAAAAGTAAAACAGGAGAATCTATGATATTAAAACATATTCATCTACCTGTGTTGATACTAACTCCTCCATGGTTCTCTGCTTTGACTAACTTTCATTTTTGTTTGTTAATAAGTTTTAATTTTTTGTGTGCAAATAGACTTGAGTGGTTTAGTACACTTCACCTGTACTCCAGCACTCTATAGTTTCTGTCAGAATTACAAAAAAAAGCTCAATAAAAAAGTATTGTAAGTATTCAAAAAACCATGATCATGGCTCAGAAAATCAACCAGCTTCTATTTAAATTGAAGATATTAATAAAATTTATGTTTTAAGATCTATTTGCCTCGTGGTCTTTAAGTCTTTGAGAATTAAAATCCAATGATTTTTCTCCACCGCCTTATGGAAAATGTGAAATATTCATAAATGCCAAAAAGAAAAAGAGGCAGAGAGAAAGCAGTGGAGGAGCTACAGCACCTACAGCTAAAGCTTTAAATTACTTGTTTCATGTTAAAACACTGAGTGAGGCAACAGTGTTTGTGGATACTGTCACTTAGATTTCCCTAGATCTTTCTGTGGATGATAATGTCAAATAATCCTCTATGTGTTTCTGCTACTTCTTCAAAGCTCCACTAATCTCATTTTGATTGGTTTAGGGCATAATACATTTCAGAGCACCTTAATCCAGCTGCTAGATGTTCCCCACATATAAACCTGTTTTCAGTTTTACTCTGAGGTAAATCTGTTCTGTTGAACTCCAGGTCTACTTGTTTGTTGGAGAGTTTGACACATTGACACGCTATGAAAAATCCCATTGAAGTTCAGGGCTTTATGCAATTTTCATACACACCTCAATCTCTTAAACTTTTTTGGAATGCTGGGTAATGAAGGAAGCCTTGCTAAATTCCCTTTGTCTGTCTTAATCCAGGTGACTGCTAAGAACAAAACAGCAAATAGTTTTTTGAAAACTGAGATGCAATCATGGGTTCTCTAAGAATGTAAGAAAAAGATAACGTGACAAGTGGGTTAAGAGGCATGCATCTGTTGGTACAAGCACACAGGGGTGTCTGAGCCTGGCAGCCTCCCTACACCGTTGAAGAGATCTGTCATTAGATATGTTAGTTGTTATTATTATCTATTTGTGCTACATAACACTAGGAGCCTCCTGCTGAGACTTCAGTGCTTTTGTGGTAAACATGGTCCTGCAGTAAGAGAATACACATTTCCAGCCTCAATGGTCAGAGGAGCACAAATCATTGCATTCTTTGTGGGCAGGGGGTGGAGGCACCCTAAGATGAAACAGCTTGCTCTGTAATTTGTCAATGTGCTTCAGGGAGGAGCCATGCTGAGGCAGCCGTATGGCTTCTGTTAGCCAGACCAGTTGGGGTATTCCTTCATAATGCTGCAGTTCTGCTGTGTTCTTGTTGTGTTGTGTTGTGTTGTGTTGTGTTGTGTTGTGTTGTGTTGTGTTGTGTTGTGTTGTGTTGTTGGATTCTCAAAGGTTCTCCAAAAAGAGAGAGAATTTCCATGGCTCTTCTTTAAATTCTGAGCTGAATATCAGAGATACATGGTGTATGCAGCAAATGTGCCTAGAATAGACATCTCAAAGTTTCAGCTCATGGAAAAACCTAACTCTTTCTTACTGGCATTTTAACTTATATTTGTCTCTCCTTTTAGCCTGCTGTTAGAAACTTATGGAGAAAAGGAATGGTTCCCAAAGAAAGACAAATGAGATAAGCTATCAAATTAGTTCATTTCAGCTGCTTTTGTTCAAGTGACAGCTCAAAAGGACAGCAGGCTAAATGACTCAGAAGCGTGAATAGAATTTGAGTACAATTTATTATCTTGACACCCATTATATAATCTTTGGTTTGTGCTGTACTTCAGAAACTGTCTTATTAAATAAATTTCCAAACATTTTATTTTCTTTACTTAAATCTATTTTAAGCAATTTCTTTTTCAACATGTAAAGATTCATTTTTTGACAGATATCTGAGGACAGTTCACAGAATTTTTATATACCTCCACATGACATGCTGCATACACAGCAGAGGCACCTGTTTTAGAATTGCTGTCTTAATGGTTTTGGTCAACTTTTGGCCCCTACCCTTTATTAGATTAGAGCTCTACTGACAAGATCATATGCATTGTATTCTCTCTTATCTTTTTCTTTTGATTCAATTTATTGCAGTATTGGCGACTGGGATATATCGGTATAATTTTTCGTTTTCCTTTTCTCTCCCTGTAAAGGTCAGATTTTAGGAGCCAGAGTCACAGAGCCAAGCAGCAGTATGCTACTTTCCTGTACCTCTGAAGGTTGCAGGGGATACAGGCAGAAAAAAAACCAGATGAGAACTGCCTATGAATAACAGACCCAGATCTGAGACTACTGACAACTTTTATCCGTGCTGTTTGAACTGACTCAGATTGGCCATCAACTTTATCCACAATTAAACAAGAAACTGAGTTTATAAGAGCACAAATGGAGACTGCAGTGATGGTGTGGCATAAGAAGGTGTAGAATAAGCCATTGAAAATCTTGACAATAGCCACACAGATCAAAAACTTAAATATCCTAATGGTTTACACCACCTATTCTATACCTTGTATAAATGTTTCCCTTTCAGTCTAATTTATTCTACTATTGTTAAAAAGTTAATGGGAAAGAGAAGTGGATCCTATTTGAGTATACAATTTGCACTTTGCCATCAATCAGGTAGACAAATTTTTGCTTATCCTACAAAATAATGTCTACAGTGGGTCACATGATTTATTTCCAGTAGCACTCAAAAAGCTGGGAGCACTGTATGGGATCAGGACAAATGTATACAACATTTTTTCTGATGGTTCTCCCAGCCCATTACTATCTGCCCTTCAGGCACCTCCTGAGCTGGGACTTGTTCCTATGAAATTAACTCCTAGTATATTTCTCTTCTGTGAACTTCTCCAGTCTCTCCAGGTAGCCATGGAAGTTGTACAATCCATGACTTGTCATGGGGAGTTCTGCTTCTCAACTGTAACACTGCCTGCAAGAAGAATCTCTTTTTGCCTTTGAGATTAATTTCTGGAAGCCTGATTTGATGTACATTCTGCCATAACGTGGTGTCTTAAGGATCTACAGTAGAAAAAGCTCTGGTAATGAAATGCAGCACTTTGTAGGAGGATGTAAGTGTTTTGTAAAGTCACGTCCCAAGTGAGAGCAAGTGAGAGCTCCATCTCTTCATAAAATGTCTGAAGAGCATGAAAGTGCAGCTGATCTAGTGAGAGGAAGGAGGTTTGCATCCTGTGATCAGAACTGGTATGGCTAAATATAACCCTAACACCTCTTTTGCTCTTTTTGTCAGTGTCAGGTCAGAAGTCTCACAGTCTGGGAAAACAGATACTTCAAGGATTGCTACATTTAAATAAACATTTTAATGCTTGCAATAATGCTGCAGCTGTGTCATAACCAGAAAAGATGCATTTTAATAATTTGATAGCAAAGTTCACAGTGTTGCCTCTGCAAGGAATACTAAATGTGGACTTGCCTACGGAAAAGGACAGGAGAGGGGCTGAGGAGGGTGGTTCTGTAGCCATCCCACTGTTGTTCCATGCTCCATAGGTCACCCCACCCTCTAAAGCCCCATTTCAGCTTCCCTCCACCTCAGGGGGGTAGATCAGTGGAGATCAGCTGGGTAGATCAGTGTTCTGAAATGCCTGGTCACCAAGGCTGCAAGGTTTTGGGTCAGTGGGACATGGCAAAGCAGCACCATTGAGGACCGAGCCCAGGAGGTGCAGAGGCCAACCCGTTTCCTGCCCTACCTGCAAAGACTTTGGGGTGCCTTGTGGAGAAATGAATGTCACCAGGGTCCTCAAACCCCAGTTATCTTTGTATTTGTTACCCAATTAAAAATTGTTTCTTATTTTCAGGTGTGCATATCCTTCCTGCAGTCTCCTTATGCAGATCTGAAGACGTACAATGTGACTCAGAAAAAGGATAGTGATACCTGTTATGGGTCAGATGGTTTCATCTCAAGTTTCTCTTATTTTGTCAAAACCTGAAGAACGTTTGTTCTTGGCAACTTGTAAATGCTGTTGGAAGACCACTGCAGTCTCATCCTGTGAGAGCGGTCAGAAAGTTGGATGAACACAGGTCGCCCAGTTATTTTCCTCAACCAGAAAGTACCTGAATATTTACATTCTATTTATATTCTGCTTGTTCTTATTTTTCTCACAATGTACCATCCACAGGTAAATCTTAGTTTCTCAGAAGTAAGAATGGATGTTTCTCCTGTGCTTAGATCTAAATCACTACAGTGTTTTTTCTCCCATGCAAAAGATTTTTCTGCCAAGTTGGGCATCTGCTCTGACTTTCAAAATCCACAGGACAACATCCAAGCCAGCCACTTTAGCTGCAGCTTAGAGAATCACAGTGGAATTGACAAAAAATACATAAACTTACATTGTATTGCATCCTTTTGGTTTAGTCTGACAATCTCAAATATTATTCATAATGAATACTTTCCCTTCTAATTCTTCTGTAAGTACCATTCCAAAAATACAAAAAAACAAACAAGCAAACAAAAAAAAAAAACCAACCTGAAGACCTGAAATAGGGAAAGCTTTGTCTTACTCATGTTTGGTTTTTTTTTTTTTTTATTGCAACTGTGGCTTTTTAATAGAACTACAGGTAACTCCTTTAGCAAAGGAATTTAGCCCCTGGCAGGCTGGGTAGCAGGGCAGTTTCTTCTGGGTTATATCCCATCCTCTGCATTGCCTAATTGCCGTATGTGGACAGGCCATGGTGAGGTTTAGCATGTGCAGTCTGTGAGAGGTTTCAGTTCTGGCATCTTAAACTGCATATAAGATGCAACTGTTGTTCCAATGAACAGAATGAAAGACTTAATGCTTTAATTTAGCTTTGATGGACAAAAAGTTTCAGGAGCACAAGGTATCAGGCTTTGACAAGATTTTGATACCAGCAAAACGTAGCCACAGACCTCAAACTCAGTTCCTCAAACATCTCCTTAAAACAGTATGTGCCCAAACTCTTGAGTCTCTTCTTTACTAATTTTATTGCAGTGTCTTCTGAAAAACTCAGTTTTTAATGGTCATTTAAATGCACTGCATTTCATGAGGCACTGATGCTCATGAGTCATGCTTACTTATTGTGTTATAAGGGAACTAGTTTTTCTTTCTCCCTCTCTTTTTAAACTTCACATTTTCTATTGCAGGGAGATTACCAGCATGAAAGAAAACCTAATGGGGGACCAACGGGTGAAAGGAATTAATTTCTTAATGTACTGCATCAGAGACTGATGGCAAGAATTCAGATCCCTTTGGGGATCGTTGGTAGGCACGTCATTAGTCTAGTCCTGAAGGCTTACATGATTTGCTATGCATAACTGAAGATAGATTAATTTTTCTGAAAGTTGATAACAATGCTAGTATGTTAACAAAAACATTAGAAGAGCTCGTTCCTTTTTGGCCACTATTAAATAGCAGCAGTGTTTCACTTCCCTCATTACTGCAGCAAATAACATTTTCTGGAAGAGTTCTTTAAAGGTAGTGATTAAAGAAAAGGAAAAGAAAGCAGAAAAGGAAAAGAAAGCCAAAAGGTAAACTGGGAGTTTCTCTAGTTGTTCAGTTTTGTTACCAGATATTGGAAGAAGAAGCACCTCTCAGTACTGAACACTTATGAACTGCATGGCACTTAAAAATAAATGCTGAGAAATTCAAAGGTGAATAAGGATTTGGGACAATAACTTCATTTAAAAAATCACTGAGGTTTATATGGAAAAAGATTCAAAACCTCTGAGGGATATTCAGAAACCTCTGACACAGAGTTGATTGTTCAGGTGACTCCTCAGATGGTTTATGATCAGCAATGGAAAGAAATTGCAAAGAGAAGACCTGAGGGAGGCACTACTAATAATTTCTTGTCAAAAGATTGGAAAACAGAAATTGAAGTTCTAGTTAATAAAAGCATAGATTCTTTAGTGTGACACCCTAAAGAAGAGAGACCTGCTCTGAATTCACTTCAGGGCTTCCTAGCAGACCATTGTGTCCATGATGGAGACTGCACCAGGCATATTGGGGAGCTGCCTGGATGATGGCTACCCTCCCTCTGGAAAAGAGAACTTTATTTATAGCCTGAATTTATAGAATTTTATTTTCCACTCACCAGAGTTTGTCATGCTTCTTCCATTATATTCAAGAGCTCTTGTCTCAAGTCAAGTTAAAATGGAAACAGCAATTTCTTCCTTCTAAAACTTTCTGAAGTCACACAGTACAAGTGCTGCTCCTCTAGCTCCAAGCCCTCTGGGATAGATCCTGTGCCCTTCTCCTCATCCCAAGCGCTTATGCTTCCTCCTGCCCATTACTGCAATCCCCCAGTAGGTATGGTGTAGGTGCTGGTTCTCTGGTCTCACAGAACTGGTGAACCAGACACCTAAGGCAAAGGACAGATATGTAGGACAAAAGCTTTCCACACAAAGAGTAAACATTTCCGTTCTGTTAATCCTCAGGGCTATATACCCTCCCTCAAGGCAGGCTGGCCCCTCACCGCCATCATCAGGGTTTTGACACAAAATTTTCATCAACCCATCCAAATTAGCCAAGGCAAACATTGAACTGTGGTTACTTCCAGATATTTTTTTTCTGATTAGCTCTGCATTTCTTCTGAGTTAGTTTATTTCATATAAAAAACTTCTTTAACTCTGGAGACAGAGGGACATCTAACCCTTATCTAGCCGATAGAACTGCTTCTGAGTTCCATTTAATGTTTATCTGTGGCTGTACAGAGCCTCTTTTGAGAAATTCTTCTTTCCCATACAAACTATGAAAAACAAGAAGATAACGCTTGGACACCTGCTGTTTGTCCTGAGATGTTTGGGTTCTAGACCAAAACATCTTTTTGGAATTGGATGTTGTGGGGCTCCAGCCAATCACCCTGGTGGGTGGTTGATCACCTGATGGTTTCTTACCATATATAAAGGGGAATACAATAATAAAGGCAGCCACTGCTGCTGCTGCTGCTTTCACTGCACTGGCTGCATGTCTTCCATCCCGGGCAAAACCAGTGACATTTATCTACTTGATATTACGGAACTGATTATTCCTTGGGTTTCTACCATTTGGAATGGCCTTTACCGAAGTTTTTAAAGATGTGTTTCAATTCCCATTCTCTTTATTTTCTTCTCATGAGTATGAAATGAATCAGAAAGTTATGTGCTCCACCTCAGAGAATATTTCATGCAGATCAATCAGACACTAAGAAATACCATTGTACTGAAAGGCAGGCATGGATGAATCAGGTTTTAATGAGGGTGAGGTGGGGAAACCAGAATTGGCCTGGATGGTAATGCAGACATACCAAACAGGATGCTATGGGCAAATACTGAATTCAAAATTTGAGTTTGTACCTCTCCAGAAAAGTCTGAAACCATTGTCTTGTACAGGGATTAAAGCACACCCAGCTCTCAATCCCACTTTATAGCATCAGCTAGCTCTCCAGGAACACAAGGAACTCATTGATTTAACCTTGGTGTCTGAGATCCCCATGAAGTTAATGCATGTTTGTTTAAAAACAGCCAGATTAAGGGTGACAAAATCCTGCCTTTTATAAATTCCATGTGACTTCCCAGGGAGAACAGAGAATCTAGACACATTAAGTTCTTAGCACTGCACTGATTTCAACTCAAAACTTTGGCATATTACCTCTCTTTTTCATAATAACCTAATGCTTGTTGCCCTAGGCTCCTCTTCTACTGTAGCAGGGTGAGAGGACACAGGAGGCAGGCTGACTGCATCCATAGCAAGCTCATCCTTCTAGGAAGGAACAAACCTGAAGGATTTTGTTTCCAGGACCATGACTTTCTTTTTGCTAGTAATGCACAACCATTTCCTAGAAAACAAGATCTCAGATCTTGGAATATCCTTGTCTCGGGTGAGTGTCTTTGTTTAAAGATGACATTTTCTGCTGACAGTTTTGGAGGGCTTCCTTGGCTCTGTAGCAGAGGTGGGAAGCTGACTTTGCCACACAGCCAGCAAAAACAGGTAGCTGTTTAGTTGATAGGCCTAAATTGCCTTCTGAAGGTTTTCAGAGATGTCTGCAGTGATTATGTGGGACATTTAGCCGATCTCCTGGCTCTCACATTCAGATATTGCAATTCTTAATTTCATGCTTTTGACTTAGTCTGGGTCTGACTCTTTCTGCAACACCACTTAAAAACTTACTATTTAACAAAAAGTCAGTTCATAAAGTAATGGCTGAATCTTCTTGGTGAAAACCAAACCAAACTAGACTAAAATATTGTATTTCTTAACTGATCTAAGTACCAGGACTAAACTCAGTCTGATGTCTCCTGTAGACCTTATCCACTCTGGTGTCCTGTCAGTGAGATTGTGCTGTTGTCTGTTAAATTCAACCTGGGTTTTCTTAGTTGGCCTGTCCTGTCCTGCAGGACTGTGGAAAGAGCCTCAGAGGTGACTCAGTTCCATTTTGCAATCAGTATCAGGGTACTAAAGGACAAGTCAATGCATTTATGAAAGTTTCATAATGAAAGCCCATTGTCTCTTGTTCTATTACCATTGTCTTTACTGGTCCAGGAGGAGAATTTCTGCATGCTGCTCTCTTTTCCTAGGATAGCCCTAATTCAGGATAGCATTCAGCTGTGTTTCAGCACTATATTCTGCAGTTCGAACGCAAAAACTTTATTAAACTGAGTCCTGTATTTGGATCTTTGTGGCATTAAGCTGAATTGAAAATCTGCACAATGGAAATGTAATTTTCATCAGAAATAGGAAAGCGTATCTTCCTTCTGCACTTTTCTTCTATGAAGTGCTTTCAAAATATTAATTAATTAATCCCACAGTGATTCTGGCATTCAAATTTTGATTAGAACTTTCTGTAAATGTTAATGTGCCACTGAACTTTGAAAATGTAGACTGTACAGGAAAAGAGATGCATTCTGTCAAAAATACTCTGTCTGAAGCATAAAGGGTGAAGAATGACATATTATGCTTAATAATATTGTTCAAAGATACTTAAAGGTCAGATGTATATGTTAAAACTTTCCCTTTCTGAGGACTTTCCTCTTTGAAGTGCTATTATCAAGACCTTCTTAGGACGTTCTGTGACAAGCCCTTCCATTATATCTTATTCAACTCTCAAAACGAGTGTTCATTATACTGACAGTGTTAGTAAAACCCTTCTGTAGCAAAGAAACACAAAACAAAATAATTACATCTTCATTTGCAGATCAAGTTTTGAAAATGCTCATATGCTCAGAGCAAACTACTAGAAGTTGTATCAAAGCAACCAGCCAAAAATAAAACCAGCGTGAAACAAGGACTCTTCTCCAAATAAGATGAGCACCCTGGGAAGCAGAAAGGGTTTCAGAAGTTCTTTAAGGACTTTGTCTATGGAAGGTACGTAACACCCTGTATCTTGGGCCTGTGTCAGTCCCTGCAAACAAAGATTTCAGAGCACTGAGTAGTATTAAAAATTTATAGTTGTTAAAGTACATGCTAGCAAGCAGTTAGTGAGCTTGCTCTGACATGTTTTTGTGTAAATCAGGAGTAATCCAAGTCAATTCATGATTTAATCCTGTAATATTCCCAGTGTAATTATAAACAGAATGATATTATAAATGGTGTAAAACCAGTGTGAGACCCTGAAACAGGACCTTGTCCCTGTTTAATGGGTGCCAAGGTGGCTCCTTGTTCTTTGAGATTTCCTTCCCTCTTACATAGACGAAAAGAACATAGGCAAAATAAACCCAATAAAATCTTTGTGCTTTATGGCTCTTTGGACAGAATTTTAAAATGAGGATTCTATCTAAGGAATACTTTCCAGCTGCTGTCTTTTCTCACTGGCAGGCCTGGCCACTTGGCTATTTAAGAGATTGCAGTTCTCTGTAGGGCTCAGACCTACCTGAAAGAGTTCCACTTAAATATTTTCTTTTTGTTCTGCATACTTAATGACCATTGCAATTATTTACAACTTACATACTAAATTTCATATGACCTTGTACTGTCTTGAGATCATTAGCTTTAATGAAAGCAGAAACAGGCAGTAAGTTAAAAACAGTCAGACCTGCAAAGAGATTTGAAGACTAAATTCATCTTTCCCATTCAGTATAGGAGCATCTGCTCCACGTTCAGGCATATTTTTGCAAATTCAAAGATGAATTGATGCTTCTGGGGCTATTCAGTTTTGAGAAGAACAGGAATAGGGGCAGCAATTGCTTAGGATTATTCTGCCCTGGTGGGTCCACGGTCCTGCCATGTCTCAGGAGGAATCTGAGCACAACTGAGAGATGTTAACACTTAAAACTGGCTCAGGTTTTTCCAGAAACACAACTGCCCCCACATGCCCAGATAAAGGAAGGAGAGCTCATTTGCCCTAAGTAAGACCAGTTTCATTCTGGACTGATCCTCATTCAGATCCTCAGCTGACAAATTTGCCCTACAGAAGGCTCTGAGTGTTTTCCAACTTAGTTGAGAAGTGAACCCTTCAGCTGGAGTATGGTCTCCATGCCTTAGGGGTGGCTACATTGATATTCCAAAAAGAGAAGGTAGGCAGCTTTCAGTATTAAGGTAATTTAAGAGAAAAAAGTTACCTTCCCTGCCACAAGTTAAAAAGCATAACCAGGTCACAAGGTTGCATTTCTTACATAGGTAAGAAATTATCTCCTCCTGCTGTTGACTTCACTAAATGAGAAAATTTTTTGCGGTTGGTGAACAACACAAGATATTTTCTTAGGGATAAAAAAGGATCTTGTCTTAAAACTCTTACTGAAATCCTGCTGTGGCAAATTTCTGGAGACATGGGGACAAGGCAGCACAGCTCACTCTAGAAGACAGACTGACAGACTAACCCATGAGTTAGATCAGAGCAAATGATGCAGTGCTCTCCCTTGCAGAGCTGTATTAACTATTTGTTGTGAATATTTTTGTTGAATTTAGATGTTTTTTACTCTTTGCTGAATGGTTCAGAGAAGATAGGGTCTTCAATACTTTTTTCAGGTTTTGTTACTTCTATTTATTCCATGCATGTACTGGATTCATGGGAGCTGTGAAATACTGCTACAAGTTGGAAATATGTGCCATGTGACCAGCCATTTGGATTATGTCAACTTGTTATTTTACCTGAAAAAAACCAGTAACTCAGGCAATGAAAGCTCGTGAACTGCTGAGCTTCATGCAGCTCTTGGACTATAACCCCCAATGCTCCTCTAAGTGGACACCAACAATATGTCCAGCAAGAGCTGGAGTGTGTTTGAGTGATTACATGGCTCTGGGGAAGATGGTCAAGACCATGGGGCCCCAGGTGGTTTCTACTTGGCCCTGCCAGTGAGAGAGAAGGGCTTGGGGAGAAGCGGATGGATTCTGCAGGTCCCCAGCCAGTTCCATAGCTGGCATTGTCCATAGGGATTGTTTTGTAGATAGGGCTTTTAAAATCACAAGACCCTCTTTGAGGATATAGGGTAAAGTCTGGAGAGATGGACACACTGGACCTGGTGGTCTTCTCTTGTTGTAGTGCCTCTGCGCGTGGCTTGCGACCGGCCCGTTCCCGCCGGGCTGGGGCCGGGGGGTGCCGGTTCCTTCCCCCCCACCCCACGCGGTGTTGATCCTTTCCCCACCCCCGCGCGGCAGCTGGGGTGGCACAGCCCGGCTGGCAGGGGCCGTCCCTGCCCAGGGGAACAGCTCATTGGTTCCCATGCCGGCTACGGACAGCTGGCTCAATGGCCGGTGCCCCTGCCAATCATTGTGGTCCTCCGCAGTGATTGGCTCTCCCGACTGCCCTCCCCTCGCCCTGGTTTTATAACACACCCCGGTCGCCATTTTGGCTTTGTCTTCTCTGCAGCATATTCCAGGAATAAAACCTACTGGCGATAAGCGGAAAGAACCCTTTCTCATTCTCTTTATTTCCCTGCATAAATTAAACCGCTGTTCGTGAGGTAAGCCAAGATTCTGCAGGAGTTCTGATGCTCGGCTCGTCTCTAATCGGAGACTAGATAAGGCCGGAGTTGCATTATTTAGGCAAACAGGACCAATGCAAAAGACTCCGAGTTACTTGCGCTTTCTACCCGCGGCATTCTCTAATGAAATTATTGTGTGGGATGAAAGGAGAGCCTTGTCTCCCACAATATCTTTGGGTGCTTGTGAGGATATGATGGTCTAGAAGGTGGACAAGCAGAGAGTTTTGATAGTTGGAGATCAGTGTTTAATGGGCTGTACACCATCTGGAGGCCAAAAAAAAAAGGGGGAATAACACAGAAATATGTCCTGTTTCACACATCTATCAGTTATCTGAAGGAGGAGACAGAATGCTCACCAAAGCTGGGGTGCATCTGGGATTCAGTATCATGTGACAGGGAAGGCTCTCCCTGTGCAAACTCTGCTGATGAGCTATTCCCTTGCCCATTCTGCTGTGTTGCATGTCTGCACCTGTGTAGTTATAAACAGATAATGTCGTTAGAAGACTTCTCTTGCTTCTTTGGCCTGGAGTTTTCAGGAACAAAGGGACATCATGATGATTTAAATTTTAAAACCTTTATTTGTGTAGCTAACTTTCCCCCTTCTCCTCCTCCTTCTGGTAGGTGAGTATTGCTCACAGGGAAGATGAAAATGACAACTCTGTTCACATTTGGAAACTGAAGAGACAGATGATGAACTGTCATTTACAAAAAGTTTTTGCTTCTGTTCTCGATGCTCTGAAGAAAGAAGTGCCTCCTCTTGAAATCAGCAGAAGTACTTTCCCTAGAAGATTTTCCATATAGCCCTTCAACTCCCTAGGACTCACTTGAGCTTCTTTCGCCCTGAGGTCTTATTTGTTCTTTGAAGTTGGGGGTTGGAGGAGAGGAAGGTTTTTTTGAGGTTTGCCTCTTGTCTGCTCCCTCTTCTCTTGTTTTGCTTGCTTGCTTTCTTTGTCATTGTGTGTTTTGATGACTTATGCGTTCTGAGAAGCAACGTGCTTCTGGGAATGCCTGTTGCTATTCAGATGCCTGGAGGAAACACTTTCTGTAGGAAGTTGTTGAAGTTACTATTAAAATAGTTTTTATTTTATATTCTTCTGCTTTAAAACCTTAATAATCTCTGATCCACTTGAGGGCATTATCCTGATCAAGATGGCTTGCCTATTGCTTGGCCTATACTTCAGTTGAATATGCACAGAGGGTTTTTTTCTCTTTAGACGTTCAGGGACTCAAGAGATGTGGGAAGAGCAATCGCCAGTGACAACTGAGGTGAAAAAGTTGTTGACAACATCAGCCTTCTGCATGATGATTGCTACCAGATTCCATGTCTTATTTATCAGGAGGGGTATAAATTTTGTCTTTGTTTTCTGACTGATGTCCTTAAGAAACCCTTATTATTCATCACTTCTCTTGCCAAATGTAGTACCACTTGTGCCTTTGCTTTCCTGATAGTTCCGCTTTCTTTTTTAACAACCTTTGCAAGGGAAGCCACAGTGACTGCCTTTGCATGTTTCTCAAAGCAAGGACCATGGTCCACCTGGTTTCACAAGGACTCCAGGCAATTTTAGAGAGATAGGGAGGAGAAAAAAAAGGAAGTTCCCCTGTACAAAGATGTCCAGGAAATAGGGCTACTTCAGAAGGGAGCTTGCAACAACAGCAGCCTGTGGGACCCAGCAGGGACTCCCTTGACCAAGATATTAAATCCTTGGGTGGTTCAAAGTCAGTGAAGCCATGAAGGTCTGCCACATGATGCTACTGGAAGATATGGCACAGAGACCAGTCTCACATTGTGGCACATGCATATGTCCTGATGCAGAGAGGAATGCAATGCAGAGTTGGAGATAGTTCCATGTTTGCTTTCAAAATTAGAATCTATAGGAACTTATTCTCAAATTTCCCCCAGTCATCATTAAAATGCTTACATTGTTCAATACATGGAGGAAGGAGATTTCCTTGTATCTTAAGCTATTGCTCAAGATACCCTTAAATCTCATTATACTCAGCCTCCACACTGCAGAATCCCATTTTATTATGTGGCTCCTGGTGAGGATGCTCCTGGGAAAATGTTAAACATTGGATTACAAGTCCAAATGGCAGCAGCTGTGGACAGTATGGTCAGAGCTTCTCAAGTCAGCCCTCCTCAGCCTTGCAGTGGCCTGCAAGCTTCTACAATAAGGTTTTAAGCTGTACATCTGCCATCATGCATTTGGCAGAATAGCCTGCACCGTGCTGCTCATAGGTCCTGGGGAAACCAAAGGGACTATGTGAGCACAAGCCAGTGATCACCCCATGGCCATGTTGGACAAGCATTGCAGCTGACTCTGGCAGGTCAGAACAGCCTCTCAAATTGTGCCAGCAGATTAGAGCAGACATTATCCAGATTTACCTCTGGAGGCCACATTTGCAACCCAGTACTTTGTGCTGAGCTCTTTGCTAATGGGGAATCTGGCTTTGGGTACTGCTTGGATGTAACTACTTGTTAAAACCGTGGGTTTAACATTCAGACTTCCAAAAAAGTAATTCAGGGCTGTAGTTCCTTATGTTCTACATTATCTTGCAATATTTGTTGTTTTTAAGACTGCACAGATGTAGGATCATGATTATCCCATGTGCCTTTTTCTGGCTTGATCTGTAACCACAGCTGTGGGGGTACAGGTGCCATGGGGTTCCCTTTGCCCACCAGTGCCAAGAGACTCTTACCATCTGGCTTGGAGCAGAGCAAGTCAGAGACCTTTCATGTTTTCTCTGATTGTGTCAGCTATCCTTGTAATGGTCACCAGAAATTAGGGAAGCATTCATTCCCATGCAGTAAAAGGCAGTGCACTGTAACGCACTCAGGAGAAGGGAATCAGGCACAAATAACCACTCATCCAATTACCTGACCGAACTTCTGAAACTACCCAGAGACTGGTTTGATAGGGCTGGGTTTTTTCTCCATCATTTGATTTTTGTGGGCATGCATTACCTCGTTGGCACGCTCAGTGGAGTCGAAAAATAACAGTCCCAGTCATGAGCTCTGACAATGTTATGTGACATGCTGCTATTAAGCTGCTGAAGGAGTGAGAAGTG
This sequence comes from Climacteris rufus, assembly GCA_013398175.1. Classification (NCBI taxonomy): domain Eukaryota; kingdom Metazoa; phylum Chordata; class Aves; order Passeriformes; family Climacteridae; genus Climacteris; species Climacteris rufus. The sequence continues at coordinate 280,648 of VZRZ01005291.1, forward strand.
ATTTTTTAGTATAAGGATTGCCTCTTGGTACTACAAGTCTTCACAGACTTCCCTGAAGCTTTGTTTGTAAGCAACTATCTCTTCTGCATAAGAAAAATTCTTACAGCCTTGAGGGTGTTTTGTTCTCTGGAAGGAAACATACTGATGCTTCTTGCAAAATGTAGTCATAGCACTTTTGATCTCGAGTTTATTCTAAATAAGAAAACATTTCCTATAATGGAAAATCCTGATCAAACTTAATTCTAACAGCTGAAAATAAACTGATTAAAACTTCAGTGTCTAGACCAAAGTAACATAGGTTTTAATGATAAACAAATTCAAATGGTTGAATTAAGCAGCTGTATCTGCCTAATCCTCTTTGATCTTCACATTGGTTGTCTAGCTGCTGTTCTAGTACAGTACACAAACACATTAGTGGACTCTTTAATCTGGCAGTTAAGATCATAACAATGTAAAATGGCTTGAATTTGAAGTAAATCAAATTCAGTCTGGAATACAGTGAACAGTTTTAATAGTGAATGTAGTACCTTTTGATCAGATTATTTTTATAAACTATATAAAATTATTAGATTATAGAGAAAAAAAATCCAATTTAATTTTTAAAATGTAAATTCAATGTCAGCATTTCCCATCCAGAAAATATCACATTCCTAGAAACTATTTTAAATGAATGAAATCAGTGGCCACATGAGAAAACAGATCCATCACCGCTATGCAGCAATGACTTCATTGTTCAGTACTACATAGTACATCTGTGCAAACATGCCCCTGCTACTAAGTTGCCCCTAAAATGAAGTTGCCATTGCCAGAAGAGTTCCAGTCCAACTGCATTAAGGGCATTGACTAAATGCCTCTTAAACACTGACAGGCTGAGGGCACTGACCACCTTTCCAAGATAACCGTCTTGGTAAAGAAATACTTCCTAATGTACTGTCTGAACCTCCCCTGATGCAGAGCTGAACCATTCCTGCACATTCTGTCACTGGATAACAGGAAGAAGAGCTCATCACTTGTCTCACCACTTCCCCTCCTGAGGAAGCTGTGGAGCAAGATGAGGTTGCCCCTCAGACTCCTTTTCACCAAATTAGAAAAATCCCAAAGTCAGCTCAAGTGTATTAACTTCAAAAAATATTCAGAATTCAGGAGTTTGGAACTTTTTTGACAAGAAGTGTTTACCAACAAGTAACCCTTAGGGGTGGACACACAATTAAGTCCTGATCTCGCTAGGTTCCATCCAAGGCAGAAGGCATGTTAGTAAAGCATAGGTGATGGCCACATATGTAATGATGGAGGCAGAATTGCTCATCGTTGTGGCTACTTGAGAATTTTTGCAAGAATGAACAGTTACAGACAAAGAATTGCAAAATTTTGTCTTCTGGGGAGCCAGGCCATTCAACACATACATTCCTCTTGTCAAGTCCATCAGCAGCTCTCTGTGTGCTTAGTCATGGTGAGGAATGCCAACGTTCCTAGCAGCAGTCTGCTTTCTGTCCTCTGTATTCACAGCTCTTCATCTATTTCTGCAGGGCACAGTGGCCACCCTTGTGAAGACAGGTCACAAACTGACTGCAAACAGGCCAGTTTGTAACCTGTTAAGCTGCCCCCACTGAAGTGTCTTCATTCCAGACTGCAGGACTGCTGCATTCCAGATTGTAGGACTGCTGAATCTTTTGCTTGTTCCTGATGAGGAATGTATTTCTCACCAAACTGACTCCAGACTAACTGTGCTCAGCCTCTTACACTACAGGGATTCTTTCAAAGACTGCAAATGGCAGACAAATGATAGCCTGGAACTTCCTTAGTAGTTAATGAGTTGCATCCCTGTGATGAACACATATGCTTAATACTAGCAACAGTTAAGACAGAAATATTTTCATGTGAAAACAGAATGAAACATAACCACACACCAATCAGTTCTCTATGAAAACATAACATGAGATAAACAGAGTTCTGAAGCTGAGTTGCAGATTGGAGAAGCATATGAGCATGTGCAACCAGGCTGGCCTTCTAGTTAATACAAATGCACATTACAAGATTTATTTCTGACATGCATTCCTAAAAGTCTAACAGTTGAGCTAGCTCCACACCAAAGAAGACCAGATGCAACACACACTTTGCAATGGTATTTAAATATTTCCACCACATTCACCACAAACAGAAAGTTATTGACAGTCATTTTGTTGGACTCATTAGAACAGAACCTGTTTTCTGCAGTATTCAATCATCTTTCTCCTGTCAGAATTGAAAGTAGACCATGCTGGCAAACTAAGGCATCTGTTCACTGTGTTGGTGATCTATGAGAAAAAAGGCAGTGACTAATCAAGGTGCAGAAGATGAATGTGAATGGAAGCACAGAGTGCCCTAAGATATTGTTGACTTTCTACTTTTTTTGCAGCTATTTGTTTGGTATTGCCAAAACTGCTTGTTTTGAATAGACAGCTCTGCAGCACCTTTTTTTTTTTTTTTTTGTAAAATCCTAGTTTTGTTTCTCCAAAGCACAAGTGAGAAAAATCAGGTCTGTGAATTCTGTAGAGTTGAGATATAGAGCTTTTGCTAAATAGCACTGTAACTTGTTTATAGTTGTTATTTCTTCACTGAAACCTAGCTGGACTGGTTATCCAAATGATCTTTGCTTCTGTCATATATGATGGAGGATTACTTCCGCCCGTAGAATATTCTGATGTTCAAAACCTATCAACAGAGAGCTATCAGAAAATAATTTGACTCATTGCATTTGCTTCATAGCACAGTGAGCACAGGCTGGCAAGGATATTTGAAAATTTCCAGGTCTCAAAGTTTGTAAGTGCTGTTAGTCCAGGTCTTCAACTGCGTTATCCAAAGGTGAGCAGTGTCAGGGCTTTGACTGCGCTGGGAGGCTCTGCAAGTTCCTCTCTCCTGTGGATTTGTCTGCCTGTGCTCAAAGCCTGTCCTGATACAGTGTGGCTGTGTAACCTTGTCTCAAACATGAAGCAGAAGAGCTATAACATTTTTGAGCCTCACTTCTTCACTGAGGATCTGTATTAGTGAGCTCAGTCCTTGCCTCAGCTTCTTGCAGGGATGATTGCACTCAGCATTGTACCATGCTTCTCCTCACCCCAGCTTGGTGACCTGAATTCCTGGCTTCACCACGGTCCTGCCTTGTCACTGCAGACCTGTCTGGCAAACCCTGGGCTGTGGTTATGGACACAGCACCTGCTCTGCTCTTGTTATCTGAATGCCATGGGGCACTGTAGCTTGGAGGTGAGGTGACCACCCTGCTACTGTGCCTGTCACCCTCAGCTCCCAAATCACATTCTTCCGTGAAGCAGACCACTGCTGCTGCTCTCTGACAAGCAGATGGTCCAAACAATTTCAAAGTCTGCAGAGGATTTTTTACTTCAAATTCATAAAGCATTCAGAAATTAGTATTTCTATTGTTCTAAAACTGTTCTAAAACAGCACAGTCCCTGTGCTACAAGTGGCATATTTGACTTTCAAAACTGTTTATCAGTTTGATGCAAAGATTTGCATCGAATCCAGTTTCCTCTGAATTAGGTCTAATAGGCAGATACATATTTTCCTCATGACTGTCCTATATGCCAAAACTGCTCAAGTTTAAGATCAATACTGCCTTATTGTGCAGCTGTGACAGTATGGCTAGTAGCTTGTTTCCCAGCTTTTTTACCTGCTGGATGCACATGAAATCCTTTTCAATCCAACACCTCTTCTGTTGGAATTTAAGATTGTTATTTTGGGACATGTCAATTTAAAATACACCCATATCATACCGTCCAAATGTTGCCTGGCACCCAAATGACACCGCAAAACACAGGGCTGCTCGTGTATGCCAGTGTGTTCCTCAGAGGAACGGCAATTCTGAGCAGTTTTGACAAACCTTGCAATCTCAAGCACTGAAATCCAGCTGTTGAAGAGCAAAATTCAACATCAGGAGATAATATTTTTTAGCATTTTCAAAACTTACTGTTGATAATGTCAGACATTTTGTGGTACTTTTCTGAACTGGAGCTGGTGTAAATGTCTACTGACACTTTGTGGTGTGTTTAACCCATATTTGGTTAGAACCTGGATAGAACAGGTTAATAAACCTCTTGTTTTAAAAATTATAAACAAGCCACATTTTTTTTTTCCTGCTATTACTAGTTTTACATGCACATAGTAAGAGGGTAACTCTACTGTAAACACCAATTACAAATTTTTTTGGATCAGTGTTGGGAAATAGCTATTGCCCCAAATGTAATATTTCTGAGTAGCATGATTTCAGAACTTCAGAGTAAAAATGAATAATAAACATCTATGTCAAGCATGTCTCTATATGAAGGTTGGAAAACAACTTGAACTGCTAGAGCAAAAAGAATATACATTGCTTTTCCAAGACAACATCACAATGAAATCCGAAAGCAGGAAAATTATCATGTTTGACTGAAAGAATATGATGAACAATAAAGTCACCAAAACTGCTTGTGGTGTATAAGCATGCCTATTAGATGCTCATAGGGATCAGAACAAAGCCCATCACTATTGAATGTTTTTAATCCCTGATCTCAAGGCAGATATCAGATGTCTAGCAGAGAAAACTTGCAGATGAGGAATGATGAAGCTTGAGGTGAGCAATGATGTGAGCAATAATGAAATAATACATACCATGAAAATATGAGAGATGAACAACAATGGTGATTAAGAAGGCACCTGAGAAGGTGATGGCTTTTCCATCATTTGGTGTCCTCAGCTGAAGATTTCTATTACCTTCATGTGAAAATTTTTACGTCTTTTGGGGAAATAAGCTGTAGCCAAACAAATCATGTTTTACTCAAATATATGGCTATATGATGAAAACAAGTACACTTTTTCTGGGATTTTGATGCAAACTGGAGAAAACCAGACATTCAATTAGATTTTAATTGGAAAATGGATGGCTATTGCTCAGACTCCTTTGAAAAAGCCCTTTCTAAATCTGTCTTACTGGTGTTGTCATACTCAATTTTTTTCCTGTGAGGAAAACAGATTGCTTGCTTCTTTATGGTAAATTACTGTACTGATGTACTCAGAACATCCCTTAATGGTGGTATAACCTAGTTAGCTGCACTGTATTAACAAAATTTTCATTTCTGCATAAATTTATTGGGTGACTGGACTGTTGTACTTTTAGAGTACCTGCCCACCTGGTGTCTACTTATTATATTACAGATGTTGCTCCTTTAATTTTTCTGGAGTTCATGGTGTTCTCATGAATTTGTAGTTAATATTCTAAGAGTGCAGCTTATATTGACTGAGCAGAATGGTTTTGCATTGCTCCCATTTTTCATTTTTCAATGAAAAATATACTTCTGCACATCCAAGCACTGCTTCCCAGAGAACTTAGCACTGAGTGTACAGATGTGTAATGGTGTTGTAGAAAGACAGGGTTCCTACTCCAACGACTGGAGTTAAAGCTGAAATGTAGAGAAGAAAATCCAAAGAAATGAAGAAACTTCATGCTGGAATTGGGTTCTAGATGGCTACAATGGTTCCTCCTTAAAATTAAGGGCAGATTTGTGAAAATTCCTGTTAAATATTGTTTTTGAATTATCAGTGATTGCATTTCATGTCTGATTTAGTTATACATACAACTCTGAGACAACAAATTCAAAGCCATAAATCACTATAGAAATAAAAATAATTCAAAAGTTGTAAAGCAAAGAATCACCAATTAAGTGTTTTATTTGCCACTTAGAAAACAAACACTCTTTTTTCAAAGTAAAACCAAAGCTTGTTTCAAAGCTGAATTATGTCAAAATTGACTACACATTTCAGTCTCATTGAAGAAGCACTTTCCAACAGGGACCCGTTTAACCAGAAAACCCTTGAGGGTCTCTGGCCTTGGGACAGAGCCTGGAGCAACCTGTCCAGAGATGCTGATGGGCTTGGGCAGGACATCAGGATGCTTGTGGGGTATGTCAAAGAGGCAATCTACCCTCACTCCTCCCTGTGGCATGTTTTGCAAAAGCTCTGCTCAGCTTTTGTGTCAGCTGTGCCTTTAATGCAACACTCTCTTCTTTATTTTTGTGGTCTGCTTTTCCTAACTCGATGTTCCCACAGTCCCTTAGCACGTAATTGTGTTCAGGGTGTTCAGGGAACTGAGGCAACCTGTTCTTTCTGAGGCTATTTTCCATGATAAACAAAATAACAACATGTAAAAACTGCTAATAAATGGCACATCTCTCAGGAGAAAAGGTATTACCTCAGTATTATCCCATTTTCTGCTTATTCAAAGGCTCTCAAGGTCAAAGAGACTGAGGCCTCCCTCGAGGCAATGCTAATGCCAGACTGGCTGTGCATGCCAAGCTGCCGGCCCAAAGGTTATGCGCTACATGTTTTGACTGTCAATATTATTATACTGCTGCTTTTCCTTTCTATTTGCCATTCTCCTACACTGCACCACTCTGATGTCAGGTTTTTAAAAAGTCCCTTCTTCTCCTATCACCTGAAATTCTCAAAACAGTGGCTGCTATTTGTAGGTGAAGAAGCAGGCTATATATAAATACTTACATACATGATGCACAAAAAAGAAGATGGGTTGAAGAACTATCTCAGGAGGATAAAGCACTTGAATTCAAGAATTAAGAGGAGTACGACTATCTGTGTAGTTTTAATTTATTCTCCTGCCCTCCTTATATAAAACTGAAGCACTGAAGTGAGTTAAGTTATTCTAACTCAAGAGACTCATGATTTATTCTTCTTTTTTTAAGCTCTGACTGAACCACATTTCTGATAACCTAATGCAGACAAATACTCAATGCTGCAGCGTTCCTTCCAGGAATGGGCATGATAATACACTGCTACAGAAACTGATAAGCAAGAAAAGAAAAATTACTGAGAAATCAAACCTGCATGCTTTCGTATGAGGAACTGAAAAACAAAGCTTCAACTAAAACATGGTCTTAAAAGAAACCTGTCACCCAGGCTGCTATGCAGCACACTGACAAAGGCAAATTCAGGTTGGCAGTTCCACTCCAAACTTCTTTTTAAATTTTTAATCTATTACACTTAAAAGGACTTGAGAATGTTTTTGCATTAGGAAAGACACATACAGAGGTTTAGAAGCTGTGTTCATAAGGAGGGTGAGAACACGTGGGACTGGGATTTCCTTTTTTTTCCCTCTGTCCTCCCTTAGTCCAAGAACAGCATCAGGTTGCTAAGGGCAGATAAAGAAGGTGTGTTACATCCCTGGCTGCCTGCTTGGCCCTAAAAGAAGGGGAACTGGAAGAGAACTGGAAGAAGAATTCCTCTAAGCACCTCATGACTGGCACATGAATTCTGCTGTTATTGAAACAAGAAAGTGCAAAATTTTTGCAGTGTTGCCATTGGGCTCCCTTATGGGCTGTGCCACAGGAGAAAGACCTGACGGTGAACACCTCCTCTAGGGTGGAATGAAGATGACAATTCAGAACAAACATGATTTTTTTTGCCACTTACTGTGGATTATCGCTGGGTCTGGGTGCCTGCTCGAGGCCACTCAGCGATAGTCTGGGAGTGACCCTGGTTTCCTGGGGGCTGCGGCTCGCAGCTTCCCCAGACGCAGGGCGTCCTCCGGCATCTCTGTTAGTGCTGGCTCCTCCGGGTGAGAGAGCCCTGGGCTGATGTTGCAGGAGCAAGCGAGGATAAAGGCCAGAGAGAAGGGCTCTGGTGTGATTTCCAGCTCTTTTATTTCCTGGGGAGAGCCAGCAGGGAAGGCAGGAGAGGGTCCGGGGTCCGGGAGAGGCGGTGCGAGGATCGGGAAGAGCTGAAGGCTTCGGGGACCAGGCAACGGGCAGGGGGAAGGCAGGGGATTTATCAGGATACAAGCAGGGGAGAGTAACCAATTGAGGTACAGGGATTTACATGGAACCAATGGAGAACTGAACAGCAATGAAGCTTCCAGAACATAACTTTACACAGAACATGAAGTAATACCTTAATTAACCAATAAACTGAAACATGTAAACAATGTTGGAAGGGACGCTGGGGAAGAGTCAGAAAGCCCACCCTGACAAGAGAATGTGGCTCTGACAGTGGCAACCTCAGGCTGAGCCCACCAGTCCTGAGCTGCCACAGTGGATGATAATGGCCTCCACCCCATACTGAAAGAAAAATTTGGGTTTCAGAGAAAACGTTGATAGGATGATCATTCTTTGTGGGACAAAACTACAATGCTTTGCATGAGGCCATTGAACTGAAACACCACCACCAAACCTGTACCAGATGTTTGAGAGGTTTTGCTCCTGAGGCTGGTACAAACACTTCACATCACTAAATCACAGATGGAATTGTAAGTTAGAAAATCTTTCACTGACCCCGCATCTTTGAATGCATTTTTGCAGAGTTCAACTCAGTTGCAATTGTTTTTTATTCCCCCTGCATTCAAACATTGTATACTCTAGTCACAGGGTCAGATCACTTTAAAAAGCCTGATTTTCAGTCAGTGCCCAGTTCACTCAAAGAATTTCAGATCCACAGCTTGAACAGCTGCTTTTGCTCTAATTCTCTGAGCAAATGTTGCAGACTGCAAATGTCTGCGTTTGTGTCAGAGCTGTTTACAACTCTGTACTTGGAGAGAACCTGTGCCAACAGGGAAGTGACGACTGCTTTCAAGGCTCAGAAAGATCTATTTCCTGTCTGTCTTGAAAATCCACAGAAAAATCTGTCCAAGTTCTTCTGTTCTGAAAACTGAAAACTAAGCATTGTGGAAGACTTAAGGAAAATGTGAAGATATACACAGAACATTAACTATAGCTCATTATAATTTCATAAAGTAATTTTTTAAATATTTAAATTAGATTTGCTAAAGTGGATTTTTTCAAATTCAGGGTTTTATCCCTTCTGCCAATTTTGCATTAAAATCAGCTATTTCTATAATTACATTCTGTAGTGACATTTCAGATATTGTTTAATTAATGCTCACAGCAGCCTTGAGAGTAAATGCAAGTTAGAATAAAACAACAGATTTAAAAGTCTTTAATACATAAAGTCACTATTTGTTCAGATTGTAATCTTCAAAAAATAGTAATTAGGGATAAGGTGATGAGACAGCACATCATACCCAACAGAGTGGACTGAAAAACCAGTTCTGTGGATACAGATCTCCTCAGGACTCAAGCAGACAAATAATGCCTTTCACAAAGGATACATGGGTGGAAGGTTGACCATACAGCTGGGTGACTGCCACTAGTGTGACCTTAGTACAAACCAAAGACATTCCAAAAAGGAGAAACTCCATTCATGATCCCCACATCTGTGACTGCTCTTTAAACTTTTATCTGCAAACTGTTTCTAGAAGGAATTGTTTACTTGTATTTGGTTTCTGTGAGGCTTAATTCCTACTTTAACCAAATGGATTTCCTTGGAAATATTAGTTGTGAGAAGAACCCTTAAAGGAATTTAGAGACATAATTAGTTGAATTAAAGGTAATTCACAAAATACCCACACTAACACAGAGAGGTCACATCATCTATGCTATTTACTGTTATTCTAAGATATTAAATAATTTCCTTAGTCTTTTAGGAGAAAAACAAGGTTTAGATTATTTCCTAATGTCAGCAGTGCCAGAAAACCACCTCTAGCTGAATGTCTTAGGCACGGTGTATTTGATATAGGGCCATACATTTCTGTAGCATACGGGGAAAAATACAACAAATGCTAATCCTTGGTGCAGGCTTAAAGTGTTTGGGGTTTGGTGCAGATGCAACCTGTCCCTTCAGTCAAGAATATAAATCAGTCAAAAAAAAAAGCAAAGGATGCACCCACTTTCAAAAGAGGTCAAAAGAACAATGTGGGGAATTGCAGGTCACTTAGCCCTACTTGAAAACTTCCTCTCTGAGTGACCCCTCTTGTAGAGCATTTCTGAGGACGAGAAGCAGCTGGCTGGAACAGTTGGCACAGATTTACTGAGGATAAAGTCTGCCTGACCAGCTTGGTTGCCTTTGGTTATAGAATGGCCAGATTTTTCAAGAGGAGAGCAGTACACAGTGGTTCAAGGGGAGCACCATAGGAGTCTCCACTGGGACCTAACTCCTTAACATCTTTGTCAGAAGCTGGAGGAGGTGACTGAGTGCACATATCAGCATGGATTTATGAAGGTGAAATCCTGTCTGACCAACCTGATAACCATCTGCAATGAAAAGACAGGCTCAGTGGCTGGGGGGAGAGCAGTGGATTTTTCAATATCTCAAAAAAAGACTATTTAACTCTTATATCATCCTATAGGTGATTACCTGATAGCAAATTAAAATTATATGGCACTATTTCCCTCAGACAAACAGAAATGTTGTTCTTAATACTAGAGATTATCTCATTCTGTGCCTTGGTGCTACTGGGAATCAAATCCTGCTAAGAGAATGAAGGCACAGTTGAAAAAAATAAAAAGGAGAGATAAGTCATTGTTAAAGACAGTGAATGTTAGAAAGAAACCCTCTCCCCGCTCTCACTTCTCTGTAACTGCACTGGGGTACTCTGGAGAGGGGAAGAGGTGAAGTGAGATTTGTCTCAGGTTTAATTGATAGTGGAAGTGAAGGGGAGTTTAATGAACTAAAAAAAAAAAAAAAAAAAATTATAGTCTGGGTGTGTGAGCAGTGTTGCCATCAAAATAATCTGTTTGTGGTCTCGTTTAAACAAAGAGAAGCATGTCAATGGCTGCGACACTATCCTGCTTAAGTAGGCAGCTCCATAGGGGAAATCCAAGCCTTCATTCCTGCTTTCCCACCCAATTATTCACAACTTATTCAACCTCTTACACTTATTTCACTTCTGCAATGCTTTTCCCAGGCAGTGACTGGGGCTCCTCTCAGCCAGGGGATGACCTGGCCAGTACTTTGGAGCAGGAGACTGGGCAATAGCCCTGGGTTTAGAGCCATCAACACACAAAGGGTTCATCCTATCTTATTTTCCCCCTTGGAAACTTCATAGTGAGCCCATACATTTGCTGTGCTGGTGTTCCTATCTGATGAATGAATTAGAAAAAACCCCATAGTTCCCATCCCTCTGCCCTTTTCCACTTTTTGTCTTTGGCTTGAGGCTTGGATTTTAAGTGTTTCTGCAAAGAGGTGCTTGTTTCTCCTATAATTTATGGCATTTATTTTACATTAATTGGTATAAGGAGCCCATTTCATGAAAAGTTGCAAAAATTTTGTAACCTGGATGCTGCCCTTGGGTCATTTGTTCACTTTCAGATGGCCCCCAAACTCAAGCAGCAGCCAGACTGCATCCTCTGGTGTGTCTTTTAGGCATCACCTCGCTGTTGACAGTCATTCTTCTCCAGATGGGAAAATTCACATCCGAGTGAACAACTGTTTCATATTGGCGATTTATTTTGAATAGGTCATTTCATTTATTTTCTACAGTTTTGAAATGCCTCAGAGATAACTAGCAGTCTGGCCCACTGCAGATCTGGCCTGAAGCGCTGCAGAACTTCCATACTGATCCAAGTGGCACAGCCATTCATTTGTCATACAGCCAGTTGGAGAAGTTGTTTATAACTCAGCAAATTCAGTTGGTTTTCCATCTTATACTATTTTCCAAAGGATTTCACACCTGTTTTTAATTTATTTTTAAAATTCTCTTATTGCAGTATCTTGTACTTTTTGAAGTGACCTTTGCTTGCAAAGAGGATAGGAATTATTTCTGAGAAACCTGTAAATCTCTGGACTGTCTTCATCCTTCTTTTTGGCTTCTACTGCTGACGCTCTCAAATTTCTTTTTTTTTAGCACTTGTTAGAAGTTGTCAATAATGTTCAAGAAATGGAAAATTCATATTGCAAACAGTAACTGCTACATTTTTGGTTTGTTCATGTTGTAGCTAATAGCTTCCAAACAACTATCAAGAAACGATTTTTTCCAAAGCCCTATCTTAACAGCACATATTAACCTCTGCAATTTCACCTAAAAATGCTGAATTGAATTTACTAAAAAATTCCTCCACTTTTATCAGAAAGAAAAAAATCACCCCTTATCTACTTTGTACATCCTTAGATGGTTTTTCTTCTAACAGGTTTAGCTGTATAAGGTTTGAATAGTGAAAAGCAATGAGTTTCAGAGCTCTCTCTGTGCCTTGCGTGTTGAAAATTGAAGTAATTACAGATGATGGTTTAAAGATGAATGGAAAACAGCTAAGTAAGATTTTTAGGAAATGCTATTTCCTCAGCAACACTTGGTCATTGGGTTTAATAACGACTTATAATGGCTTTAGCTATTTACATAAGCAGTTTTTCAGGAAATGTTAGTCAGGAACTTTTTAGTCTCCTATTTCTTTTCTCCTGGAGAATGCTAGTCTAAGACAAGTCAAGTTACTGTCCTGCTTTCCTGCCCATTTTAGATAGATTTCTGAAATATTCTTACAGAAATAAAGGTTACAGGTTACAGCAATAAAGACAAAAAATACTATATATTCTCTGTGGAAGACTCGTCAGTTGCAGATACCTCAGACCAGCAGTGCAGGAGGCATTTCTTCCTCCTGAAATGTATCTGCAGTGGGGATAGGATGCAAAATAAACACCTGCTACCTATACTAGCACCAGTGCTGACTCCATGTTCAGCTGGATGTAAGTTGACATTCTCACATAAATCAGGACACACTCTACAAAGAAATTATCATTGACAAAAATGAAATTGCATTCTTGAACTAATTCTCTGAGCTGTCACCAATGCAACATTGCGCAAAGCACAAAGCATAATATTGTTTCTTAAAATAACTGTGATGATCCAGTAACCTTACATCCATTGCTCTGTTTCTTAGGGGAGGGTTTGATCATGTACAATATGACATGATAGATTTTAATGTACTGTAAGCCACTTAAATACTTTCATTTAGATTTAATTTTGAAATTACTGTTTTCCCAATTTGTTGCTGATGTTAAAGCTTTTACATGTTCCACATGTTGTGCAAGCTCTTAATCACTAATTACTCAAAAGAGAAGTCACCATCCTGTTTAGATAAGCCACTATTAAATCTTTTAACCAGGAGGGTGGGTGGAGACTGCTAAAGCCAGGAACATCAACGTTCACCTTTCACTCAGAGTAAAACCAAAAAGCAGCTAAGTGCCTCCAAGAAATGAGAGAAGCCTTTGCCCAAAACACACATTGCATGTTAATGTGGTTAGAAACTGAGCTGCATGAAAATGGCAGAGTAACCTGGGAGGTGGTGCTGCTCTGAGGCTGATTGACAACTGAGTGCCAAGGGAGAGTGAGGGATTTTGGGGTGAGGAGTGGTAGATGGGGAAAGGGAAGTACTCAGAAGAACTCTCAGTAATTGCTTGACCCCTGTGAAAACATGACTTGGAGCATCCCTTTGGAAAACTAATCAAGTCGTATGAAAAATGTCCTTGTGTACTCATTCAGCCCCAAATACTAATAATTTAGGAGAAATACTTAACAGTCTTCCACTGTAGCTATGAGGAAAGCAGGCAGCAAGTTACAGCCGCTGTTCTCATGTTGGATAACACAGATTATAGCATGTAAAGCCCAACACAGCACCTAGGCCCCTCAGTGCTGGGCACTAATAGACTCCATTTAACGATGTGTGTCCTTCCCCAAAGACACCCATGTGCTCAGCACCACTGAACATAAGGGCACGTCACTGACATTTCAAACGCATGGTTAAAACTTCCCTCCTCTCTGGGGTTTGTGCTCCAGCAATAAGAAAGGCCAAATACACTGCCAGAAAAGTTCCTTGTAAAAGGTGAAGCATGGGGTTAATCCCTCAGCTTCAGCCTTAGCTGGTTGTGTCCCACAAGCCACAGAGCAGACTGAGGGCATGGTGGTCATGCCCCACTCCTGGGCTCAGCAGGTACATGGACTCTCCTCCCAGTAAGGAGCATCCCCCACTCTGGAATTCAGGTGCTGTTTCTGTCGCCCACATGGAGAGCAAGACACCAAATCCAGCCCACCATTAACTATGTGGCTTTAACATGAACCCCAGTCTCCACCAGTATTCCTTTTGCAACAGGAAAAGGTGTAAGTGATGAGGTAAGGGGAAGGGATATTTCAGCATTGCTTTGTTCTGAAATAAATGCTGGGCTTTAAAAACTGACCTTTTTGTCATATGGAAACCTGCACAAGATAATGAAGAAGCAGTTAGAGGCTGTGATTGAGACTGTTCCATACAGAGGAACTGAAGGTTCTCAGGAGAAAAACTGTCAGCTGAAAAGACTTATGTGCTCCCTGAGAGCTGGGGAAAAGTCTGCTGTGCCCTAGAAAAGTGGGAGACACCTCGGAGACCTGATTCTTCTGTGGAGTGAGATCAACTCAGCCTGTCCTTATTCCACATTCCCTGTCCTCTGCCACTCAGGCTCCCCATCCTGGCTACCAGCACTGGAGCCATGGTGGGTAGGTTAGCGAAGGGAAGTGAGCTAGCTGAAAACTGAGACCTCAAAAGTCCACAGACTTCTCTAGAGGACACCTATGCAACATATGCTTTGTGTTTGATGTCATCTTGTGTTGACAAGCAGTGTCTTCTAGAGGTAGTATCTCATTGCACTTCTGTTCTTTAGCATTCTGACAAACACAACCTTTTGCTGGATGAATTGCATTAGTGAAAAGGAGATAGCAGCATAAGCCTATGCATCATGAATATGGTGAAGGAGGCTTTTATTTTACAGGAAAGAGATGCAAACTGGATGAACATCTATTGATTTACTTTATTTATTATTTTGCAATATACCAAGATACAGGGCCTGTTCTAGACATCCGATACAGAAAACATTTATTGAAAACTTCAGCAGCAGGTTTTTAAAATGGTTTTTATAACAGTTTTCGTCTCAAAAAACCCCATATCTCTTTCTTGCACAGATCAAATTTTTATTTTAGGAAGTTGTAAGTATTCTTTTCAGAAAGTTTATCAAAGCTCTTTTCCTGACAAACTAAGTGAAACAAAATGACAAAAGTACATATGAACTGCAATGTTCTCATTTGCATTTAGATAAACATTATAAACACAGCTTAAGTAGTAGGGATTCTGAGAATCCTTGAATGGTTTCTAGTTGTAAATGCTATGCTCCACTTAGCTTAAATAGTTGCTTTCTATGCATCATTAGATTTGCATTAGACACCCTGTACTTCTACACTGAAATCAAGGTCAGCCTTGAAAACGTTGGACATGGTGTGGATTTTGAATGGGATCATTGTTTCAAGAATATTGGGCCAAACTATAGTCTGGTGGAAATAGGCTGGAGGATTTTGAAATAATTGTACAAAAGATCTTACTTAAAAATAAATATGAAACAAAAAGCAAAATCGAGCACACAAAACACCTATCCAGAAGTCCCAACAGTGAGTGGATACATCCCCTGCTCTTCCTTGGCATAGCTCCATATCCTTTGGAAATCAGAACTCAGTATTCCCACTGGGAGCGTCTGAGCCTGAGAGACCTTAGTGGCAGAGAGGTCTGCCCAAACGTCTACCTTTGCTGATCCAAGTGAAATCAGTCCTAATTTGCATCCATCAAAATTTGCAAGCTGTCTGGCAATAGCATCACAAAGGTGTTCTCCTGTAAGAATTTAAATAATAATTACATTATAGAAACAATTTAAGGGTAAATTTATATTGGCATTTAGGATCATTTTAAAGGCCGTTCAGCCAAGGTTGATTTATATGAACAGTTCTTATCCCTTTATCATATGCTGTAAGTTGTTTCAAATTCAAGAATATGATATGTTATATTGAAGTAAGAAAAGTTAGAGAAGAGAATTGGTCTGTTCAAACTTAAATGATACAATTTTTATAACTAAAAATTGTGGATAAAAAATAAATTAAAAAGTAATCAGAGGTCTAGTATATGGAATAGAGAAGAGGAACTGGGGAAGGCTTTCCTCCAGAAAGCGTTGTCAAACACTATTTGAACTTCTTTACATTTTAATGATTATATAGACATGAGGAAGAGGATAAGCCTGTGAGTCCAAACCAAAAAATAGAGCTGAAGCCTAAGTACAATTTTTAAATTATTTATTTTTTGCAACTGCTGAGACAAGTCACAGAGAGGCTAAAGAAAGAAGCTAATTAGCGAACTCTGCTTTGTGATTCTTTCTGAGGTTTCCTGTGCTTAGAATCAAAGAGGAGAGTCTCATTTGCTCCCATATGGCACTCCCATATGCACACACAAAATGGGTCTGACTCTCTCCTGCCTCATCTGTCAGTCAATGCCTACGGGACAATTACTTGTAGGCACCAATTGCAAACACTCCTCTGGTTTCACATTGCCCTGCTGGCTCTAATTCTCTCCTTTGCTGCATCCATGTAGGACTAACCACAGGCTAACCTGTATGTTGATTCTGTAAATGTGGGACACTAAGGGATTTGTAGAAATGGTACAGAATCAATATCAAACACAAGCTCTTGATCCCATGTGCACATCAAGTTTTCCTGGCTGTAGCACTGCTTAGCCATCACACAAACCCCAGCTGCTTTTAGGCACAGGCAGGTAATTCAGCTGCCATTGTTAACAGAGGCAGGGGTAGACACCACTTTCATGTGATTCCATCTAATATACTCCCCAGTCTTAGTGACAGCTGGGCCACCCTGCTGCATAACCAGCTTGGTCCTTGCCCAGTGACTGCCCATGTCCCACCCCCGAAACAGAGGGAGAAGATCTGAAGGTAGAAGAATGTCTTTACATTAGATATATACCAGAATAAAGGGAGGAAAGCACAGGGCAACCATATTCTCTCCACCTCACCTTCCCCACATGGCAATTATGGATTTTCTAGCAGAGTCAGTGCATTTCTGTTATTTTGTTTTTATCCTCTTTGTGGCAAAATTCAATTTTGCCTCCATTGCTGTATGAGGCTGTACCTTGCAAGGGGTCTGAGGTCTGTTTCTCATGAGATACCACTGCACGGCACGGTCTGCGCACAACCATGCCCAGATCTCACCAGACTTAGCTAAGGCAGAGCTTATTACATCTTCCTTCCCCAGTCAGATATAACATTAAGAATTAAAAAAGATAACATAATATCAAGTGAATATGATACAGAATTTCAAACCCATCATCAACTACAACAGTTAACAAAATTCAGTTGGTGCCCAGCAGGCCATGGGGTGTTCTGTCTTGCCTTTACTGCTCTTATTTCTCTAATGGTTGCAGGCATAAAAGGTCTAGGGTCTCTACCTGTTGGGCTTTGTCAACTACAATGATGGAATTTCAGCTCATACATTGTCCTGTTGTCAGTCCTCCGGGAATGAGAAGATACAGCTTCTTTCACAGTTTATGTCCATTTGGGCCCAAAATGTCTTTTATCGAGAATGCTATTTAAAGGCTTCTAGGTTGTAGATTCCCTTTGCAGGCTCATACATCCAGCTTTTGGCCGTGGCTGCTCCTGACTTCATTTTGAAGCTGTCCCAAGATGTTTAAAGCCTATCAAAATGACTGGCAATTTAAAACCTCCAAGGTATTTTTTCTAGATTGCTTTATGCTATTCTCACAATGACAATCCTCTTCATTACTTATGACTTCCATGTAGATCTTACATATCCAGTGGAAGAGAAGCAGCAAACAGGTTATATGTCAAGTTTAAATGCTGCTTTGTTTACAGCTTTGTTCACTGTCCGGTACAAGTCAGCTGCCAGGATGCCAATGTCCAGGTACACAATTCTCTATCACAGGTGACATAACGAGGGATTTGGACCTCATAATTCTGTTGGACAAAGATTGAAGAGAAGCAAAGGCTCAGTTTATATTTATTGGAGAATATATTCAAATATACTGAAATATTTATGTTTCTCTCATGGGTAAATAATAGAAAACTTATTATGTACTGCAGAAAATACTAAAATCCTAAGCACTTTACTTTTTATGCATAATTAAGCTAGTCACTGTTTCTGTTCCTGTGGTGTGCAACATAAATCATTGATAAGCAATTAAAACATAAAACAATCTTTTGAAAGCATTAAGCTAACATAAAATTATTCACTTGTCACATTAAACGAACATTTATCCAATTCCTACAGCTTAGCAGTAGGGCCTCTAGCTATCTACTACATTTTGATGCCTCTGAGAAATAATTTTATCCTTATAAACTTCTAAATACCTTAAGACTAAAAATGAGACTTTATATTCCACTTATGCAAATGATCTCATCAAATGTTCCAGTTGCACTCGGACGGTTCACACATACCTGGGGAAATCAGCACTCTTTTTTAACTTGCTGCACTGTTGGGGTACCTCTTTTTTGAAGTCTCTAGATGGGGTATCTGTTTTGCAGTCTTTTGGCTAGTATCAATCATCTCAGTGAGGAAGCATAACTATTTTGTGCATGATTCCACCATCTCCATCAAACTGATAATGTGAACATTTTTGTTTTAATTTTGACCCAATGCCAGACTGGACCAGCCTGGAAGTCCAAAGAAGCCACAGAGATGCAGTGCATCCCAGAGGGTTTCCAGTGGCTGTGTAGTCGGGTCTTTGGCTCTATCTGTACTGCTAGAGGTAAAGAAAGCAGTACACTGCCACCTAAATCGACACAGGCATAGTCTATAGCTAAACCCTATTCAGCTGGTAGTAAGTATGTGTGGATGCACTCAGGAACCTTCACAGTGGATTATGCTGATTTTTGCTTGTACATTAAGCTACTAGAGCCTCCAAAACCCATTGATATCTTTCCAAAACCCATAGACCCAACTGGAATAAAAATTTTTCAGTGCATTTTCATCTCTTTGAAAGCTTGAATCCAAGAGCCCTGAGGCACTAAACAAATCAGACCACTGGATAATAGAAATGTATCAGCCCATTTTACATGTGAGAAAGCAAATGCATTCATAACTTGATGCAGGTCCTATGTAAAGAAGAAAACAGTGTCAGTGAGACTCATGTGGCACAAAACCATATGCTTGCCTAGCCTCATTATAATGTCAGGTCCCGCCCCAAAAAGATAAAATAAAAATATTTATGAAACCAACATAACACTAGCCTGACTGCTGTTCAAAAAGAGCAAACATCCATTGCATCATCTCTGCAAGAACATGGAACACTTTATTCCTGCCTGAAAACAGTGTGACAGGGTACCTTGGGCCAGTCTAACTGGATGTACCTTCCCCACCTCTGTAGCCAGCACACAGCAGTGTGAGCTGTGAAGCAGCTATGGACTGTGAAGCAGGAAAGAGGAAGAGGGAGCAATCTGAGAAGTAAAATGTGGATTTGTTTTATCAGAAAAAATAGGATAGGCTTTAGATTGAAGAAGAGGAAAGCTTATTGGAGAAAAAAGAAACTGAGAAAGAAAAAAGGGAAATTATAAAAGTGGGAGGAAAAATATGCAGACTCTCACTGCACATCTTCAGTTAACACTGGTACAAAATGGGAGTCCATTGCTCAGAGTGCCATTGCAGACAAGGGAAGGCCAATCTCCACTGCAAGGGGGAACCCAGACTCAGTCCCCCACAGAGAGAAATTAAACTGAAAGTGGTAAAAGAATGTGAACAGGAGGAGGAGAGTGCTGGAAGTGTGCTATGACTACAAAGTGTTTGTAAATTGACTTGAGATGTAAGCAGCATTATAAAAGAGACCTTGGCCTGCAGAAGATAAAAATATCCTGTCCAAGAAGATGTAGGTTAAGCAGGAAAGCCTGACAAGCAGAGGCCATACACCCTAAGTACAACTGAATTATCTTTTCCTTCATACATACATTCACATTTAATTAAGTTATGATATTGTCAAGCCTTTGGCCAACTGCCTGCTATATAAACATTGCTGGCACAGATATTCTGTAATTCCATTACAGACTTACTAATTCAAATGAGGGAGCAGGCAGGCATGAAACAAGCTGGAAGTTTCATCTGATACCCACCTCTGGTTCAGACAGAGAAATGCAATTTGCCAAGGTGGCAGCAGTGTCTTCACTCACAGGAGTCACCCAAGGTCTCTGCCCATCTCTTTAGTATACTAGCAGACAAACATCCAAGTGGTTCTTCTATCAGCACAGCAGCTCAGGATGATCCCCCATGTACAACAACAACAACATCTGGGCTCGAAGGAGATGCTGTTGGATTATTAGGTTTATCATCAGTGGGATTCAATTATTCCTGCAGTATTTATGCAAGAGTAATGCAAAGGAGCTCCAGCTAGGACCAAGCCTCCATTTTACTGGGAGACAGTTTCTTTCTCAAAAGGGGCTTGCAGTTTCAGCTGATGATATGCAGGCAGAGGGCAAAGAGAAGCATCAAGAAGTGATTTTATTATGGTTGCACAGAGATACAGCCAGCAGGCAGACACTAATTCTAAATGACACTTTTATAATAGCAGACATCCAGTTAAAACATAACCACATGCCCTTCCTTAGTTAAAATAGAAGAAAGGCCATTTTAGACCTATAAAATAAACAAAAAGTAATCTATAATAATGACAGGAAAATGTATGTTAGAGGCATAGAAATGTTACACTTTGGAAGCTAGAGGAATTAAGTATTTTACCATCACAACTGTAAGGATCCTTAGTTCTTACCTTCCCCCTGTGCCATTGTACTCTACTGTTTGTAATTGCAAGTACATACTTTGATTTACATAAACAAAAACCAGACAGACTGGAGTTCTCATCTTAGAATCTATAAATCTTAGAGCAGTAGTTTCCACCACAAATATCACACTAGAGACTGCTCTACACAGAATTGGGTTTTAGGTGCCCTTGAGAATTAAAGGTTCTTCTTCCAAAGATTTGTTTGATGTCAGCTCAGGTGCTAGACTGGTTTGCAGTGCTTGGCCCAATTCACTTTTTTTACCAAATTTCCCCAACTTACGACAGTTCCCAGAGACCCTCCTGAAGTCCAGGAGGGAAGCCCTGCATGCTGTAATGGATAAATATCTGACTCAGTGTCCTGTGGCAGAAACTGAGTTCCTTAGAGCTGGGAAAACATCGCGAACAGGTGCATGAAAGATAAAAGCTGTCCATCCTCAGAACCTCAAGACGGAAGAAATCACAAGAGTTTAGATTCAGACTTTTGTTAACACTTATGCTCTTGGTCATTCTTTTACCAGTAATGTTGTAATGTTATTTTACAGATACCAAGAGTAAGTTTGTCTAAGACCCATAGGACCTGTACTGCATGGAGAAGATGTAGGCAGCATTTCTAATACTGTGCCTTACACCAACACCATGAAACCACCTCTTCAAAGCAGGACACAGTAGTTAGTTGACTGTGATGTGCCCACCAGATTTTCTAATTAACAGGTGTTTTCCTACCTGCCAACCCACAATGCCAAGAGCTTTTCTTGCTCAGAAGCATTTGTTTCCTGAAACAGTTGCATCTGGTCTCTTCTTTGCAAACGTATTTCAAGCATGTACTGTAAAGACACCATGATTTTCCCCTGTCCCATTGAATGTTGAACTAGAAAAGCCCTTAAGACCGATGGGCTAAAGCAAAATAAATTCAATGCAGTCTTGTTCTTCAGTTTCTGTTGACTTCCCTCATACAAAGTACCAATCATTAAATGACAAAGAAAATAGATATTTACCTATATTCACTCCTTTTCAGAGTTTTTTTAATTCATGTATTTTTAATAACAGCTTCCAACAGATAAAAAAATTATATCTTAATCTGCTCCTTCTCCTATTTGTTCAAGGCACTGTTTTTTATTTCACAGCTGCTGGCCCTTAAATTTTCTCTTGCATCAGCCCAAGGTATTTGTATCATTTGTATTACTCACTCTTGAAGTGCTTCTCTGACACTTCCTGGTTACACAGTTAATAAAGATGGGCTTGGTTTCCAGTTCTTTCAAGGCTATCACGTGTATATCACATATATATATATAATGTACATATATATGCATAATGTATATGTATGTATGCTACATATCAGTAGCAATGTAGCAAACAGGTATTTGCATCAACACATTTAAATTTTAATGCAACTGAATTTTCATTTGCCATTTAAAAGCCTGTTCATACAAACTAAACAATTCAATCCAATCAATGCTGCACTCAAACCTCTGTCACTCCAGAAAAATCCAACCAATCCCAAAGCAAAACCATACTCATTCTATTACATAGCTTCTGAAGTCCCCAAATTGACTTTCATAAATAAATCAGATGTGCTCTAGAATTGCTAGCACATACAAGGGGTCTTCACTATTTCAGCAGCCCTTCACCGTATCAGAAATTATTGCCTTCATCTGACATTACTTTATTCCTTCTTTTAACTGAAGACTCGCCTCAGAGAATAAACTCATTTTCTGATTTCTTAAAGGCATTTTCACAAGCAGTGCTACATGGCCAGGATGTCTGACTTTACCCAATTCAACTGAAGCCAGTGTGCTTTCACTGCAATGAGCAATTTGCTATTTTCTGTTTTTATCCTGAAAGGTGACCAGGAGATAATGATTTCTGCAAGCAGGAGTTGCCTGACTTCCCCAGTTGAAATGCAAATAAATATCCTACTGCACTCTAGGGAAAACATTCTAAATTCACAAAGCAAGTAATCTGAAGATCCTAACAAGCAATTAGGCAGAAACAATGATATCAGAAAGATCAGTCTCTTTGTAATACATTGTTTTCACTCACATGAGAATTGCAATTGTGATATGTGGAAATGCAAAACTGAAGTACTGCCTCTATCCACACACAGTTTTTCTACACAAAATTAATCTAATACATTTTCCTAATGTTGCAAAGGCAGCTAATTAATTGTAGACCACGTAACCATCACAAGATTAACAAAATGCTTTTATGCAGGTAGTAAACACTGTTTGCTGACAATATTGCTCTATTCAGTAAGCTATTTGAACTTCATACCTGCAGGAAAATTCCATTTCTCTTACAAAGAGACCAGTGACCTCACTGAATAAGCAGTTCACAATGCCTTTCACAAAAGCTCTCAATTAGGATGAGGAGCACATTGTACAATCAATACATTCATGGACTGAGAATCCACTCACCTGATGGCAGCTGTGATAAATTACTAAAACTTTGCTGCTGAAGCTGAGAAAAAATAGGATATTAATTTTACAGAGAAAATTTTTTCAAGGCAGTATTTTCAGATTTTTGCCTGTGTGCTGTTTTAAATGCATAGCCAAAGTAAATTCAATAGGGAATAATTTAAATTTATCAAATACCCCCCTAAGATGAAAAATAATAACTGAATATTTTTAACTACCTATATGTACTTACACCTATATGAACTGCAGAGGAAAACACAGGCTTATGCTTAATTGAAAGATAAGATATTGTAATGCAGGGTGTGTATATATTTGGAAGTCTACATTTATAAATATATAATAATTATATAATATTGTTAAAACATTACATATGCAGCTTACTACACATACTGTGCAATGATACATAAAATTTGTAATCATGTTTATGAAGATTTTATTTTTGCCAGTCTTATTGCACTTCCCTTCTGCACTAGTTATTCAGATTGCTATCTACGATGCCTTACAGCCCAGACCAGCAGTGTATTTATATTAAGGCCAAAACTGCAAACATTGGTGAAAACAGCCAGTAATAAATTCACGGGGCAGAAGGTTTAGCTTCAACACGGAAAAAAACTAAACAGTCATGCAACTGAGTGTTTAATTCAGTGGCATCAAATAGTGGTGTCACTCAGCTGAGCCAGGCAATTCAGGAAATAAGCAGGCAGCCTAAGAGCCACTGCAGCAGGAGCATGTCCTCCCTCTGCTGTGTCCTCTGGCCATGCCAGTGTCACATTGAGCAGCCAAGTAACCACTGGCAGCTCAAGCAGCAGCAAGCTGGGTGAAGCAGGGCAGGCCAGGCTCCTGATTTCTGTCTCTGGTCAAAGATTCCCATGGATTAAGTGGATGTGACTGGCTGCTTGGGTCAACTTCAGTTTATTTCAAGATTAAAAGAAAGCAATTTTTTAGAACACTGAACCAAGGCTTTAAGTATTAAGTTAGGGGAACAAGAGAAACTCACAATTGCAAAATCTTAACTGGGACTTTGAAGTGTGTCATTCAGATGCTACTATTTAACCTTGAGCGGAAAAAAACCAGAATCCCAAATAAAAGGACTGAAGTAAATTCAGCTGCTTTGAGATCTTAGAACAAAGGAAAAGAACTTCTCTCAGTGAGTTAAAAGCTAGCATTAGTACGCTTTTTCTTTTACATTTACTTTTCATTTGCAGTACAACATTAATATCTGAACATGCAATTCCCTTACTCACCTTTTCCGTTAATTTACTAGTTTGATAATGATACCAAAACATTTTCCCCTCAGCTCAAGGACAACCTGCCAGCAGGAACTGTCGGCACGCTGGGACTAGTCCCACTGCAAGTTGTTGCAGCAAAAAGTGCCTCAGATAAATGTGTTGAAGGTCCTGTGGTACTGAGGGCACAGCACAAGGCACACCAACACACACAACCCCTTCTGAGCTTTGCCATTCGTAAGAATGGCGTTACCATACCAAAGCTCCACCAGTCCTTCCAAGTTCTGGCATTGAAACTTGGTTATGCTGGGAACCTTGTGTCAGCTTTCTGCCCCAAGCCTGTTCCAGATGTCAACAGGCACCACTAAATCCCTAGGATATACCTGACAAGCAGCCTAGCAAACTTTTTGAGTACTGTAGGTGTTGGAGAACAAAAGATGCATTTCAACTGAAATACCCATTTTCTTACTGTTTACCTCACTTCTAAATCCAAATCAATTTTTCAAGTGTTTTCAAGAAAAATCTTTAATATGCTTTTCCTGTGTGAAGAAGGTCCTACTACAACCTAAAGAACCTTTATGTTCTATGTCCTAATTAAAAAACCAATCTTCACAAAATTCCTTACATGTGTAAGCAACACTGTACAGTACTGTAGCCTTGTAAAATGTGCATCTTCCTATGAGCATTAAATTTCACACTATCCTAATTTCAACCAAATGATGAGACACTCCAGATTACGCCAACACAGATTACGCCAATGGTGTTATTTGTCAGAAATTGGGTTGCACGTTTTAAAACTAAAATTGTGGAAGAAACCAAGGAGTGGAGAGCTGTCCAGACCTTTGTTTCATGATTCATCCAAAGGAAGTCATTAACGGTATACAGTTTCAAGGTCCCATAAATTGTTTCCAAAATAGCAAACAAGTGCTAGACAAGTGTTTCAGTAATCTCACCTGTATCTGGATCTAAGTAATAGCAAGACAAAAAAATAACCACAAATAGACAACACAAACAGAAAATAATCCACCTTTTATTTCAATAAAGCAATTATATTCAGTCTTGGTAGTGTCTGGCCATAAAAAAACCTCCATGTACAGCACAAGAAAATAACATATTACAAAAAGTCACTTTTGGAAAACCAAGACAAAATACTTAAAAAATGTTGTTTCTCTTGAGAATTCAGATTTTTTTTTTCATTCTTATGTTTTCTATACAGAATGGAGCAATCAAAAATATCTGTATTCTGAAAGATAATGAAGCACTTATTAGGAAGTCCAGACACCTGCTGAA
Organism: Climacteris rufus; assembly: GCA_013398175.1. Lineage (NCBI taxonomy): Eukaryota > Metazoa > Chordata > Aves > Passeriformes > Climacteridae > Climacteris > Climacteris rufus. The sequence continues at coordinate 306,022 of VZRZ01005291.1, forward strand.
GTAGGCAGCAGTTAAGAAAGACTGTCTCAATTGCTGTTTTAGACATGGCTGTATCAGTTCTACCCACAAACCACTGATCTTCTTTGTAGAATGTAACACTATTATCTTGTAAAGCTCCAGCAAAGGGGCAATTTCTGCTGACCTGTATAACCATCTTTTCCTTCTAATTTTTTCTGCAGATCATCGCTGTATTGCAGTCTTGGGTAAAGATGGTTGTTGAAAGCTGAGCTGTTGCCTGGATGTTTCCAAGAACCTATGTATTATAACCATACATACACTACCTCTGTTGCTACACCTCTGATTTCTTGTCTAAGATGAGCACATTTGATTGACATCAGTGCATTTGATCCCATAAGATAGTACCAAGATACATCTTGTATAAGTCTATAGCCTTTGTAAAAAGTTGAGTGAATTCACATGATCCACTTTATAGTTACAGATTTTCACATCAAATGGCACCAGTATCTTGTCACACAACTGCAAATTGTCTTGAACACAGTTCTACCCTCTGGAGTTCCCAATCCACTCTAACGTTAATTTTTGATGCAAGATACAAAAAGTTTTGAACCAGTCTAAAGTAAAACACATTTATTTGGCAATCTTTTCACTGAAGACTGAAACTTTTAAAAATTATTTTTAGGTCACAGACTGTTAATAAGTACTTTTCAGAAACACTGTGTTGATACACTGCCTAGGCCAGCAGATCTGATCTAAGATCTAAATCTGAGAATCTGAGAAGCAGAGGGGGGCTGGTCAATCTTGTTCCTTAGGGAAGAAGACTGCCTAGCCACAGTCCCTGCTGGGAAAAGCTCACATGGAGCCAAGCTTGTGTTTTTACAGCATCTTACCCTTTAGGATGAAGGTACGTGGTATGGTCATGTCAAGAACAGTATCTAGAAAACAAAACAGCTGAAGGAATGGAGCTCTGGAGAAGGAACCTAAAGGCCCCAAGGCTTCTGGATGTAACTGGGACATTTCTTGCAGCTAGAAGGATGATGGGAGACAGCAACTGGACAGGGCTGAAGACCTGAATTAGTGAGCTGGACCAGCCTCTCTAAGAGGAAATCTGTGGCCATTAGGACTATTCTGAGGAAATGGAAGTAAGTCAGTGTTATGGCCATGTGTGGATACAGCACTCAACTACTTTTATATCAGAGAAAAGTGTGACAGCAAAAAAAAAAAAAAAAAAATTAATCTTAGAACTGTGAGATTACATTACTTTATTCGTACACCCTAGCAACACTTATTTCAACATGTGCCTCCTTAAGACAGATGCCCAGAAAAACTTTCTTCTGACTTTAAGAAAGATCATTCACATTTGTAAGGAGTCAGAATATCCTGCTGGGCTTTCAGCAGCACGCTTTTAGCTGGTAATTCCATAACCATCCAGCTGCTCTTTCCCATGGTGGCAGAAGCAACTTTAACAATTCCGTCCATTTGCACTGACATCAAACAACCTGACTCCAGTGGCTCTTCACAAGGCATTACCATCACCTAAACCGAAAAGGAGATTAATCTTATTTTTCAAATAGTTCAGCATTAATTAGAAGACTTGGAAAAAATCATAATGTGAGAAACTGCAGTCTTCTAGACAATTCAGTCTGAACCACTCGAAACTATGATTTTATTTCATGGAAAACCAACCAAAACAAATACCTTTGGGTTTGTAACCTTTCTAATTAGATACAGTCTTGAAAATAATCATATTTCTGGCAAGAAAAACAAGTGCAATTTTCCAATTTGACAAAATTGGGTTGTCCTCTACTTACATGCAAGCACAATATTATAAATAATTTCATTAATACTTTCAAAACTTTTTACAATGAAAGACAGTTTCTGGTTTGAGACACTGTTCCATGCAAAAGTAACTATCCTCTAACATGAAATTAATTCTTTTATCCCCAGAAATCCAGATCTCAAATTCCTCTGTTCATCTCATGCTGTATTTGCAGTTCAAGTCACTGTCCTAGCAATAAAAAAAGTTGACAACTTAAAACTGTCTGGCAAAGCTGCAATTGATAGGTCCAGTGACTGATTGGCATGTACTGGACTTCTTTGGAATGCAAATTATTTATTGTGAGTTGAACTTCAATTTTAAAAAAGACAAACAATCTGGAACACATGACTTAGAATTTGTATATAAAATATTCTGTATTTCTTTTAACTACAGATTTGAAGTTACTGAACATCTAATGTAGCCCCTGTGGAGTCTGCAGGGAAGAGCCTGCATCACTGATTTGTAGTTTTGAAGGGGAAAATAAGCCAAACACCAAAAGCTATGATTAGCACATAGGATAAGAGAGTCATTGAAATGAAAACAAAAATATTAATCTGTGCTGGATGCAGAAGAGTTTAACAGTATTTCAGAGTTATCTACAGCAGAACTCCAAAAGCTTGTATAATAATTGTAAAACTTATCCTCTCTCTAAAATTTTTCCTCATCTTTGTAATAAGGCATGGATTCAATGGTTACACAACAAGTAGATTCTCCTTTAGACAGAACACAGGGTGCAGTCTAGCTGTACAGAACCCTAAATTCAACAAAGATCTATGTTTAACTGTAGGACAGAAATTTCCTATTTTTGTGAAAAACATTCTATTCAGTAGGTTTTCTTAAATTTAGATCAAGTATATTGAATCTATGACTTCCAGAAAGAAGAGTGAGAGTTAATGGCACAAAACAGGATTTGTTTTGCAAAAGAAGAAAAAATATACTAGATGTGCACTCAAGATCTACAGATCTCTGGAAATTTTAATTTGCTGTAAGACAGTAAAACAGTCTGCCATCAGATGGTATGAGACTATTTGGAAAAAAGTAAAAAGCTTTCTTCTTTTGGTTTGGGTTTCCCCCCATGACTTAATGACTAGTAAAGTACAGACATAAATGCAGACCTAGGAAAACTGAACTGCTGTTTGGCTTGTATCTATTGCTGAGGGAAAAAATACAAGAGAACTGTTAAAAACCACATCCTCAGTTAAATAGAGGAAGCTTTAATTAACAAAGATTAGAAGTGAAAAGACTATGAAATACTTAATTCCCTGTCTCAAACTAGTTTTGCACAGATGTCGCTTCAAGACTACTAATATTCAGACCTTTTCAGCCTGGTATTACACAAACACCAAGTGTTATAAAAATACTTGCACCACACACTAACAGTGTAAGAATTTGTACCAATTCTGGCTTTATTCATCCATCTGAGAATAAATGAATTATTTTTTGTAAGAGAAAAAGCAGTATCATAATTTAGTCTTCGGCATAAATAAGTACAGAAACACATTTTTATACAGTGAACACTTGTTGACCAATATAAAATATTACTGTACAATTGCTTTCTCTTTCTAGCATGGATGATTACTTCAGTGTAAGAACCACAGGCAAGGAGATGCAAAATAGCATGTGGCCGGCTTAGGCTTTTCATTCATAACTCCTTCAGTAAGTAAACACGCCTTCCTCACGATTCTGATGAAGAGTAATGAAAATCAGGTTGTCAGCTTAAATAAGGAAAAATATTTTTCATTTACACATGTGCACTTATTCCCACGCTTCAAATTACAAAGAATAACAGCATAAAAATTGGCAATTTTCTTTTTCTCAAACACAGTCTTATCTTGAATGTGAACTCTGTTTCAGTGGACTCTCCTGCTTTGAGCAAAAATTGTCCCAATATGCAGAATCCTCAGATGTGACTGGAATACCAGATGCAACTAAATCTTCAAAAGTCAATAATGTAAATTGTGATTGGTGAGGCTCCATGGAATGTTCCTAAAGAAAACACATATTAGCATAACATGAATCAATAAACAACAATTTTCTTCCTGTAAAATTCTCTGTCCAGTTTTAATTGCACATTGCTTACTGAAGAAGAAAGAAAACATTCCACATTTGGGACCAATGTCACTGCTCCTAATTTCGGCTATGCAGTAACTATTAGAAGGATGTAACAGGCTACACAGAAAAATCAAATTTTTCTTTGAAACCCAGTTCACAAAACTGATGGAACAAGGGCTATAAAATGCTGCAAGTATGACAGAATGAGTGTTTAAGTACAGTACAAAAAGAAAGAAAAATACCCCCATCAAACAAACTGTACTTCATTCTCCAGCAGATATGATTATGTGAGACAATTTGTGTGAGGATTTATTCTGCTAGAGGTGTGCCTATTCCTACTCCCTTTAATACCAGTAGTCACTGTGGTTTTGCATTCTTCTCTCAAAGGCTACTTAAGAACTGAAGTGGTCACAATCAGCCTGCAATTCCCCACGATAAATCCACATTAAATGCAGACTAAGAGATGAAAGTGTCATGGTTTCCATGTTAGTTTCATGGTTCCAAGAAAAAAAATCTACATTTCAAAGAGAAAAGGATTGGGTTTTTTTGAGCATATTACTGTGCAGCCTGCTGTATGCAATCTGCAAGTGCAATTGTTTCCAGACAGCAGGGCACACAGTACAGCTTGCATGAATCATACATAAATATAGTTGATAGTTCTAAATGGGCATTTGCTTGAGTGATACAGACTTAATGTTTAATATTTCATAAAATTCAGTAAGGCTCCTCTGCAGTGGGGTTACTCTGTACATCACAACAGACTTATTTTTGTTGCAGATTAAGCCTGTCATGCTCTGGATGGCAGGACAACCCTCTGGTGTATCAACCACTGCTCTCAGTTTGGCGTCTCACCAGCAAACCTGCTGAGGGTGCACTGCACCATCATCCCATTCATTAATGATTATGTTCAACAGGACTGGACCCAGTATTGATCCCTGGGGTACATAATTTGTGACTGGCCTCCAGCCCGACTACGTACCACTATCACCACACCGTGAGCCTGAAGGTTCAGCCAGTTTCCAATACACCTGTCTGCTTACCCAGTAAACGAATCTACATTTTTCCAGGAGGATCTTATGAGACAGTGCCCGAGACAGAAGGTATTGAAATCTAGGCAGACAATTACCCACTACTTTCACCTCATCTACCAGGCTGGTCATTTCATTGCAGAAGTTTACCAAGTTGGTCAAGCATGACTTTCTTGCTTTCCTCCAGTCTTCAGGCACTTCTCCCAGTCCCCATGTTCAACCAAGATTATTGAGAGGGGCCTTGTAATACCTCATGGACTTACACACATTCAATTTGCTTAAGCATTCCCTGACCTAATCCTCGTCCTCCAAGGGTGCATCTTCCTTGCTGATTCCTCTCTTAGCCCTGCAACCTGGGATTCCTGAGGCCAGTGTTGCTAATAAAGACTGATGCAAAGGTGACATTCAGTACCTCAGGCTTTTTCAACATGTCTTGTTGAGCAAAAGTCTTCCCTTTGGCTTCTTTGCACTTATAGAAGTGCTTCTTGTTGCCTTGGATGTTCCTGGTCAGATTAAATTCTGTTTGGGCTTTAGCTTTCCTAACTTCATCCCTGGATGCTCTGACAATATTTCTGTATTCATGTTACCCATTCTCCCTCCCACCCTCTTATGCTTCACTTTTTGTGACCAAGTTTGGCTAGCAGCTCCATGTTCATCCATGCAGACCTTCTGGCCTTTTTGCCTGACTTCATATGCAGTGGGATGGAACTCTCTTGAGAGTGGAGGAGGTGATCGTTGAATATTAATCAGCTTTCCAGCTTTCTTGGGCTCAGCTTTCCTCTGAGGTCTTATCCCACAAACTCTCATATAGATCTTTGGGGAGGATGAAGTCTGCTCTCCTCGTGTTCAGGATTGTGAACTCCTCACTGCCCTCAGGATCCTGAACTCCACCATCTCATGCTCTCAGAGCCCTGCAGCCACACACAATCTCTGACTCATCACGGTTATTCCCCACGTTGTGTGCACTGGGGTACAGGAACTTCAAAGGCACCCCAGCATGCTGAGTTCCTGGAGAAGGTTTGGGGAATTTGTTCATTATTGTGCCTTGTAGACCCTTGCTTGTTTGCATGCAAGTGCTGGAGGTGACTTGATCTAAGGTCTGTTTTGAGGATTTTGTTATCCTTCCAGTCACATCAATGAAGACAGGTCAGCAAATAGGCAAAAAGCAAAAATGTCTATACTCCACTTCGGTATTTGAGCAGTAAGCTACCGTTAGGACTAAATGCAGAGACTACAAAATGGTTTGTATTTGTTGTATCAGCACAAAAAACTGAATTGCCAATGCAGATTGAAAACAAAAGTGATTGAGCTGGTTTTCACGTTATGTCCTTACACAAGTGACATGGTGTTGAGACATTCCTGTTCATCTGACATTCTGGAGATGAGGTAAAGCTGCAGGAATGGTGCCTAGAGCCATGCAAGTGACTTCACAGATGCACACCAAATATGAACTAAGCCTCGGAGCTAAGAAGTTGTTAACAGATCTAGTCTGATCTTCAGCACAGGCTTGTCTGAAGGCAACTGTGTTCAGACTAAATTCATCACAACTCTTGTGAAGTTTAGCAATTGACAGACTAAAGATATTTATAGCCTACACAGGATTTATAAAGTATTTTAAACTCAGCCATCTTTCATTGAGACTTGCCTCACATACCTGTCTAGATCTAGGTTAAGAGCACAGATAAACGTCCTGTTTCTTCAAGCAGATAGCAGTCACTGGGAAACACTTTGTTAAGACTCTTGACATTAAAGATTTTTAATTATAGTACATTAACATAACAATTGATCTTTTCTGTGACTTGTAGGTACTTGCTATCAGTTTGTGAAGAAAGCTGAAAGTAGATGTTCTGCAAACAAGGCATAATGAGTTACTCATGTGATTGCAGAGGGAACAGACACAAACACTGACATCCTGAAACAAGTGGGTAACATTTACACACACAAGCTAAACTAGAATGAACAACTTTTTCTTTCAATCTTTCTAGCATCTTTCTTTCACATCTAGCAAAAAATAGGATCCTTTTTAAGGTTCTTTCACAAAGAGAGAAGGCAACTTTCATTTCCTCCACATTCCTACTAGAAGGATGCCTGAAAAGGCACAATGTAATAGTACATATATTTTCACTTAATTTCCTTATTGGGGAGTCACAGAATGCTCTCTTGTCCTGCTTAAAATTACCTTTTTTCAGTGAAATGAGCCAATAAAATTTAGGTCATCACAAATTTAGTCAATGGACAATTATGCCTTTGAGATTCCTCTTGATCCAAAGACTTTTCATCATAACCCTTGATATCATGACTATTCTTTCTATGATAATTTTAAGGTATGTGACAATGATGGTGAAGGTCAATACTTAAAAATCGTTGTTTTTTGTAGAATACTTAGGTAATGGTCTTTAGAAATAATGGCCACCTTCTTTTCACCTCAGACTTACAGATATCAGTATTCCTGTCAGAAGGATAATATGAAACCCCATGGGGAATGTAAGTATGTCCTGTCAAACAGAATGCACGTAATTTCTTAAAAAAATATTTGTCCACTGATTTAACACAGTAAATCCTCTAAGGCAGTTTATACCTCTTTTTTTTTTTAATCTAACCAATACTAATTAAAAGGTCTGCCTCTCTGTTATCCGTGAACACAGACTTTGTTATCATGATATATAGCGTGCATTACCACTTTCATGCTTTTATCCATTCCTATGCTATTTTTTTTTCTAGTTCCCAGTAGAATCTTCATATCTAAATAACAGAAAACAACTAACCCATTTTCTTGTGAGCAACTAAAACAGAAAAATCTGGCAATTTGTTACACTGTCCCTTGCTGACTGTCTGGATGTTTTGGCTACAACTTGCCAGACTGTCTCTCCCTTAAATTTGACTGTTATTGCTATTTTCACAACTGAGGTTTTTGTTAAATTACACAGAAAATCCTGAAAAGCTTTTAAGTAGCTTTGTTCTTTCTCTCAATAGAGACACCACATGGAATGAAGACTAACACTGCTGTTCTTCCCATCTGTTGGTTATTGCTGCTTGTCTCAAGGGTTATCTTGTCATAATGGCGTTTGAGCGATGGATCTGCTCTGGGATACATGCACTGACAGTCCCCCATTAAAATCAACTCGGTGAGGTGTCATACAAGTTTAGTAGTCCAGATTGGTTCACTGTTTTCATTTCCCTCTGTGAAAACTGTCTTTCCCATATAAGTATTATCAGGCTGTGAAAAAATCCCTTAATCTTCTCTTGAATGAACACACTGAACACTGTAATAGAGGCATTACAGATTTGACATTATCTGTTGCTGTCCTCTGAAACCACTTCTCCTTCCCAGACCTTTCCTGAAATAGGCACAACAGAACTAGAGGAACCAGTTCACTAATACTGTTTTGTTCTGGTTAATACTGTGCCTAAGATAAGCTTTCTCCTTGGCTCTGTATCTGAAATAACACACTTCTAGCTACAGCATGAGTTTATATTCAAGTGATTACCAAGACACAAAACCATGTCATAATTTCTTACATCAGAATCCTTCTGTACAAATCCCTCCTGTTTCCCAAGTGCCACTGCAATATGATGATGGTTATCCAAGCGGGTTTCCTAGTAAAAATGAAAAATGGCAATGTAAATGCATTTTCTTTACTCTTTTCCAGGAAGGACTACATAAATGTTTAGAATACAGTTCAGAACACTAGCAGAACATAATGTAAAATACTTTAAAATAATGATATTCAAAAAGCAATAGTACTTTTCAGCAGTGTTGTTGGAGAGCTTTGTAGTGGCCCAGAGCCTGGCAGCCCAGAACTGCTTGTGAGAAGTTTTCTTTCCCATGTAAGCTATGAAAAACAATAAGATAAGCACCTGCTGTTTGCCACAGCTGTTGTGGGTCCAGGCATGATATGTTTTGATTTAGGGGGTGTAGAACCCAGCCAATCATACCCAGGGGTGGTTGGACACTGGCAAATCATCTGCCTGGGTTCCTACCACATAAAAAGGGAATAGGACAACAAACTATGTCTCTCCCTGCTCTGCTGCAGACCAAGCTGTGTTGTCGTGTCCTTATTCCACCATAGCGACAGAGTTCAATGATGCAGATACATTCAAATGTTAGCAGGGCTGAACGGTTACTATAGGTCACCATCACCTCATCCACTTGCAGATATTTATATTCACGTTTGTGACCTAGGCATTCCTTTACTGGTTCCTTCAAAGTCTCAAACCATATAATCCATCTTAGCTATCCTTTTCCAATGAGATGAACTGTGAACTTCTAGAAGGTATCCTGAAAAAGAACAATGTAAGTGTAACCTCAAACCAGTGACTTTCACTCTCGGCTTCAGACTGCATGTAAGAGCACAACTTTAAATTCCTGACATGGCAGTCTGAGCACTGCTATGTGTAAATATGAATCAACATTTTTAGATATATAACAATATTTTTAGTAATATAGTTTTTACCTATTTAATAGCTTTGTCTGAAAGTGCTTTCCTCTAGAAAGGCTAAGAATTCATCCTAAACGATTTCAGAAAAAAAGAACCCCAAATACTTTAATGTACTGTTTCTGAATAATGCTTATTCTATAGTCAAGTCATAATTCCACTAGTCTTTAAAAAAATAAATATATATATACTTAAAGGGAGAAAATAAATTTTTCCTTGCTTCTTTACCAAAAAGTTTTCACATAATTTCTGCACAGACTTTCTAAAACAGAAATCAAGAATAATAAGAATTTTACCCAGGAAAGTGATTGATTTAGATACCACCATTAATCTGCAAATCATGTAGTCACTGGGATATTCTCCTGGGAGACAAGACTGAATCTCCAATTTTGGCTTCCTTGGGAAATATTGTAACTGCATTATATTATAATATAAAGAAAGCACCATGATGTCCTCCTGTTTCCTCAGACAGGCTGTTGATTGATTGCCTTGTTTTTCCCCCCTTTTAATCTAAGCAAAATGTCTTTTAGAACAATGGTGTCAGTCTGCATTACGCTTCTCTACAGTTCATCTACCATATAGAATTTATAAAGATGTCAGTTGCCAGGATACCATTTCCATGATTCCCAAGCAGCCCTGTATATATAAAAAAAAATAAAGTTTTATTTGAGCTGAGCCAAGATGCTCAGCTAAAATCTACTCAGCCCAGCTCAGCCAAGGCAGCAGCTGCTCCAGTCATGTGTAGCACCAGTACAACTGTAAAGTTGGGGGACTTTTCTGGCAAACACGGGTGCTTGGCAGAGAGATGCTGCTGAGGAAACAGAACAGTGTTTTTACTTTAATCTCTTCAGCACCAAAACTGTGCCTATTTGACAGTTTTAGCAGTGAACTTTATAACCCTCACTTACTTAAAAAACCCCATCAAGCTCATGTTGTCATATCTGTCTGCAAAGAAAATTAGTATTTCAATTGTCCAGATTAAGAAAAATATTTAATATCATAAGAAACACTAACAAACCTACAGAGTAAGCAATATTTTCCATGACTGCAAGAGCTATACAGGTATTTACTATGAAGTACTTTACTAGGTTTTCCACTTCTTTACTAGGGTAAAAACTGAAAATAAGTCAAGCTTAAAGACTGCCACCTCAGAGTTTAGATGAAATGTAGCCATTTGTACTCACTGTGCACATTTCTATAACTTCCTCAAAAACAAGAAAGACTATGGAAATCAGATGCTTGATCAGGTGTTGCTAAACCATTTCCATAATTCTGGGGTGGCAGTGTTTTCAATCACTTCACTTTTCCCCTTCTTTCACTTTTTTTTGCATGTCCAAGAGGTCAAAGACAGGTCAGAACAGAAGACAGCACATTCAGCAGTGGCTTACACACCTGTAATAAGAAGTCTGCAAACAACTCTGTTACAGCTTAAAGCACAGAATTTTCTTTTTGTGAAGTCAGCTTCTATATTACCTCTTGTTTGTGCAACTAAAAACATATTATAGATAGTATTTCACATATTGTTTGCAAAATAATGTTTTTTCAGTTCAAAGCTGCATTTAACAGGCAGTGACTGTTTAGAGAGACCATTCCCTGCAGACACCCTGCCCAATGAACAGTGAATGAAAAAGGTTCCATCTCATTTATTTCATGTATCCTTTGCGGTCACAAAAGAGTTTTCAGCATCTTACAATAAACATAACAAACTATGCCCTTCATCTATCTTTGCTGTTTCAGAGCAATGTAAATCCAAATGAAATACAGAAAGGAACATCGTTGGCGGGCCCCTAGTAGTGGCTAGCAAAAACCTTAAGCTATGGAATTAATGAAACATACCAAATCGATAAAAAACAGCAGATTAGCTTACTTCCCTGGAGTTATTGCTATATCAGCTATCTTAAATGGAAATAGATGATTAAACAAAAATAGGACAATCATATAGGATTCCTTCAAGGTAGAGAGTTTGTTTTGTTAAGATTCCTCTCTGTAAGTCAGAAAGCATATAATGGACCAACATTTGTTTTTGTCTCCACGGAATGAAAGTTACTAGAGCACACAGAGACTTACAATGATACCATTTCAAAGACTCGGCAGAATGATGTGTCTGGGATTCAAATCATTATGAATTCATCCAACAACAGACAGCTTACGAGGAAACTGTACCTTCCCAGCCAGCAGAATTGATTGGTGAGTAAATCCAGTTGGATTAGCTAGTCTTAGAAATAAAAGTTTCTATCCTTATTTATTCCTGACAATGCAGAAGGATTAGCTTCTCTTACTGAGGGTGAAAGATGCCAACTACAGTTGCACACCAGCAATTGCGAAATATGTTTCCAACTGACCCAGGTAACCTCTCTTTGAAATTCATGTTCTGGAAGTAATGTACTTGCATATACACAAGTGAAACAAATAGTTGTTGAAAAAAAAATGCAAAAAATTATTTGTGCAACAGCAGTTCTGCCAGCTGATTCTCAATCCCAGAGCAAAGTTCAGGATAAATCATGTGCTTCCCTTATAAAATAGTTTTATCCAAAATTGAAGTAGGTACCAAAACAAAAATGTGTCAGGTCTCACTTAAGATTCTTCTTTAATACAGATTCCAGTAAGTGCTATCCAATCATTCTTCCTGACCAACTGTACACAAGAATAAGGCAAGAGTCATGAATACATTTAACATTTTGCAAATCAGGAACTAGGAACCTTTTTTTTTTCCCACAGAGTTGCAGAACGGCTTACATTGGAAGGGACCTCAAAGATCATTTCATTTAAACTGCCCTACCATGGACAGCAACACCTTCCACTAGCCCAGGTTGCTCAGGGCCCCATCCAACCTGGCCTTACACGCTTCCAGGAATGAGACATCCACAACTTCTCTGAACAACCTGTTCATGTGCCAATGTATTTTTCCACATATACAATCTGCTACAGATCTATCTTATAAACTTATGTTTCCCTCTTTAAATGACAAAATTTGTCAAAACTGTTTTCCATCAACTTCTTTCATTTTTATTCAAATTAACTACTACTTCATTCTTGTAGTTTAACCCACCAGGCAGCTCATATCTCACAGCTTCCTCACTGGCAGGGCACTGTGAGAAACTGATGAGTCCTTGACTTTGTTTCAGTGTGTTATCAACACTATTCTCATTCTAAATTAAAAACATAGCACTATGCCAGCTACTAAGAAGAAAATTAAATCTATCCAAAGCAAAACCAGGACAATTGTACAAGTTTATTTTCTTCAAAGGAAGTAAATAGAGCATACAAAATTACCCATACTAACAATCATCATCATGATGACTCTATTCTAAATCAACACCCTGACAAAATACTGTTAGCACTCTTCACTGGGCTAGCTGTCTTTTAGTTATTACTAAAGTCAGCTTTTTAAGATGAGGAAAGTGTGCACTGTGTATGTGAATAAAGTGTATTTAACACACAGCAGATACATCTTAAAATTAAATAGATGTTTTCAAATGAAGCTTTTTTCCTCCAACTCCTTCCAAACCAGTTAAAGGGACTCTGAGTACTGTATCTCTAGAGTACTATTATCTCTAGAGTACTGTATGAAAGCAAGACCCTAAAGCTAAATCCTTCCATCAAGATCAAAGAAGAGGTTGTTTGAGTAACTGCCTTCTATTCAAGCTAAAAAGTATGAGGACTGAAGGAGGTGAAAGATACTTTGAGCAAAACTACACCCTTGGTAAAAGGACCACAGTCAACTATGTAACACAGTAGTTAGTTTCATATTTACAGTGAACTAAGAGAAATGTTTTTGCGCTCTTCATAGAAAATTCAATCTCCGATTTGAACTGGCTTTGTTCTTTCTGACTGTGAACAGTTACAGGGTGTCTGAACAGTGTCAACTTTGATTTGTTCCAACTCATTAGTATTTCTCTTGACCTTTTAGTCATGACAAGTATAAGGTGGTAGATCTTTTCCTGATCTTTAGGTATTTAAAGTTGTCTTTTTCACATTACACAGTACTCTTTAAAGCCGATTTCAGAATATTTTGTGTAATTTAAATGGATAAAATCCTTTTTATTTCTCTCTTCCATTTTTAGTAAATTAGATTCTCTTTAAAACTGAAATGAGACAATCAAAAATATGTGATAATTGAATTTTAAACAGTTTTGCTCTCTTTGATAATTTCCTTTCACTAAGATATAGGCAGCTCTGAAGAATAAAAGTGAGGTCATTATATTCTTTTATTTGATAGAAAATGCTCCCTAAGGCAAACTTAGCACAACAGGGGACCTAAGGAAAAGACTGTATCAGTAATATGTATTCCTACAGGTGTCTGCTCTTGGGTGAGTCTCAGATTTCTCAAAATAAGTGTTTTCAACGAAAAAGCTATTTCAAAAATCTGATGAGACAAAAAAAGACTTTTTTTAAGTAAGAAAATGGACATAAAATTAAAAGAACTTTGGGAAAAGACAAAAAAGTAAAGCAATGCTTAGTTTTAGGCTCTCCAGAGATTGGTAACTGCAAAGCATTTTATTTATTTTATTTTAATGAATGTTGATATTTAAATGACATTATATCTCACTTGACCTTGTATTTGAATTAAACTTGATATGAAGTCCTTTATCTGAAATACCAGAATCTGCCTCATTATTATACTGCACTCTTGGGAAGCAGGAGGGCAAATGTGGAAGCGGAGACATTCCTCAGTCAAAAACTGCACAAACCTTGTAGCAGTAATTACTAAGAAAAATTCAAACACTTAGAAAGCATTTAAGCATTATAGGGAACTATTTACATCACCATCTTCAGACTATTTCTCTCCATCAACCACAGGCCTGTCAAAGACCAAAATCAGGAGTTCTAGAATTCAACTGAAAGAGGGAGATGTTCCCTTGGCCATGGTACACTGGAGTAATACAGAAAGCATTCTAGTACAAGATGTGTCACAGGCTTTCCTAACAACTTCTTCTGCTAGTGTAACTCCAACTAGTGAATTTCATGACACACTGATGTTGCCATACTATATAGGAATTGAGTAAGAGGGCTGATTTGGTATGCATAGACTGGTAAAAGAACACAAAACCAAAACTGGATACGAATGCTGAATGGAAAGAACAGCAAAGATATAAACTTGTACTCTGAAGTTAAACACGACTGGAGCATTCATTCTTTCATACCACAAACATAGAGTACATACAGTTTGTATAATAAAGAATATAAGCATACAGCAGAAATTTGTCATTTAGACAGCTCGACTGAACAGCTGTCTCCAACAATACAGGTATTTTCAAAATGCAAGTATGTATTTGCAACTGAATACTCTTACTGAAAAGTGCACTTGACAATGTTTCTTCCATTTTTTGCTTTGTTTAAAGTGGTTGAATGAACATGCCTTCGGGGTGTAGAGAAATGGGACTATGATCTAACTTTTTTTTAAAGCTTTGTTTCTTAGGTAGTTAAATAACTTGAGAACATTGTATTGAATCAGAATCAATTAGGCTGGAAAACACCTTTAAGACCACCAAGTCCAACTGTTAACCCAGCACTGCCAGGTCCACCACTAAACCATGTCCCTATCCGTTCTTCTACTATATATCTTTTAAACTACATGAGATGATACTGATAATTCCTTACCAAATCTGAAAAAATAGATGTTTTAGTGATAAGCCCCAATAACTTAGACGAAGGAAAACAAGAGCCCAAATGCCAAGACTCAGACAGAAGACTGAGGCCAAACTAATCTTCCATTAAGCAAAAGCAAATTTTTCATCTTTAATTTCCCACAGACAGCAGCCACTTCAAACTCACAAACCCACACCTTTCTTATGTGGACAAGAAGTGCCCAAAGGAGCTGAAGACACCTCCTCCATTTCCAACATCTAACATGAACACTGACAGGCTTGGTTAAGCAGTTGTCCCATTCTAGACCAGCTGATGAAGAACTTTAAAATCTTAAGACATTGTTCGAGAAATCAGGTTTGAATATATTTCTGTGAACTTCCTGCACACCTCAGGATGACTTTCAGAGAGTGAAGGAAATATATTCCAGGAACAGGAAAAATAAAAAGCCATTGCAATAAATATATCTGTGGGGTGTTTTTGCCATCATCAAAAATATTTTAAAATGCTGCAGTTTTATATCCTAAGTTTTGATTAATATATGCTCAATGGGGTTATACAGAATAAAGGTGTGAAGTTGAAACTAAAAAAATCAAGTATGCAATGCAGCCATAGGGAGTTGAGACTGTTTATCACTAGTGAAAATGTATTATTTACCTCAAATGTCCACTCCTCTTCTTTTTCTCCATCCAGAAGCATTTTTGTCTCCTTATACACCTTCCCTATTTCCAGTTGCAATGGAGACACGTTAAATTCAATTCTTTGCAAGTTAAAGCCAATTCCAACTCCAACAGCCTTTAAGAAGCTTTCCTTTAAGGCCTAAAAGACACAATAAGTGTATTTTATTCATACTGGCTGTTTTCAAACTGTTCTATAAACATTACTTCTGAGTAAACACTGTAGACAAGATAAATTTAAGACTTATACTACTGTAAATGTGAGGGCAGACTGATGCAATTATCAAGAGAAAAAGTTATCAGCATTGTTTATACCCAGCCTAACTTGCTGCATTAAAATAAACATGCAACTGAAATTACCCAGTGGCACATACAGGTATAAACCCTTTACCTTGTTCTGGCTATGTGTTTAAAACTACTAATAAATCCTACTGGAAATGCCAGAGGTATTATGGTTCTTAAAGTTACTCTGATATTAAAATAATCATATTGAAATATAAAGTCCAAGACAATATTATCTTCAAACGAAATGGCATCAACTAGCACCAGGAGAGTTTACATTGGATATTGGGAAAAACTTCATCAAATGGGTTTTCAAGTAGTGGAACAGACTGCCCAGGAAGTCGTTGAGTCACCAGCCCTGAGATTCTTTAAGAAATGGGTAGAGGTGGTGCTCAGGGACATGGTTTAGTGGTGGGTTTGATGGTCGTAGAGGTGTTTTCCAACCTACACCACTCTATGATTACATGCAACTATAAAAAGATTACATTTTTAATACAATGCAAATAATAAATTATATCAAAAAAGAACATGCACATTTGCAGACTTTAAATAAGAACAAAAGCATTACCCAGTGCCGATAAAACATGTCCAGCTGCATCCATTCATTACTCACAGACTTGATTACATCCCACTCTGTTTCAGTGAACTGCCGCTTCATTATGTGAAAGAAATTTGGAATTGAGCTACTACCTATAAATCAGACAGAGATATTCACAGAAATTTTACTAGAGTAGTAATAATAAGCAAATTAATTACCTCACATTATTGCTCTAGAAAAAACTCGTAAGAAAAAAAAATGAACTCTGCTCTACAATTTGAATTTATATAGCCTCAAAGTAGCAAGCCGATGATTGTTCACAATCAACAGGACACAATATTTCCAGCATTCTTTAAACCAGCGCTGATTTTACATATATAAACAAATTATATTCAGCTACAAAAGTAGCATATATATTCTCAGGCATCTGACAGGTTGATCTACTAACATTTCATAAAACAGCATGCTGTTTGTCAGAATTCATCAAGCTATTCTGCCTTCTGCCCTTCGATGCTGGGATACAAAAGAAACACTTTTCTAAGCACTTGTAGAAGCACAGTCTTCTAAATTTATCATACACAATTTAAGCCTTTTGGATTGGATTTATTCTGCAAGAAAAATGGGGGAGAGAGGTGCCCATAATAACAGTAAGAAATATACCACGGGAAAAAAAATCCTCCCAAAAAACCCAGCCTCAAACCACCAACTCTTCAAAACCTCCTCAGATTAAATTCAAGCTTCCTCTAAAAATAAGCACAGCTGTGTGGCACTGCAGCTCTACAGGGGCTACACCACTTTTCCCCACTAGCCTAAATTCACCTCACAGAAGACACTACAGACTGTGTGGTTATAGTGATCAATACACTGAAAGCCACTACATGCTTGGCTACTCATCCATAGCCTATATGAATCAGCATTCCCTGCAAGCATCCGAGTGCAACTGGGCTTACAGCTGGCTAAAGAGACAATGGCAGAAGACAACCTGTTTTCTTTAGTAGAGATAATACAAACCTGGACAGAGACAATTCCACAGATTGAGACAATTTCTTTGGTAGGTCATTCAATGCTCTTATTAAAAATAAAATAGTAGGCATATTTAATCTAAAACATTCTCCCCCTCCCAATACCACGCTGCTTTGAAGAACCCATCACTAAATAACTGCTTAACAAAAGATGCAGATTCTACCTGTAGCTGTGCCAGTAATTCTTTGAGTTGACTGCGGGCAAGGAACTTTCCTTCTCTACACTAACATTCCCCATCTTAAACCAGGGATAAGGATATGAAGCCTTCTCTATAAAATGGCTGCCTTCTGCAGATATCTAAGAACTAAATAAAACCATGTATTGGCAGCAGTAATAGCTGATCTGAGCAAACTAATGTTACACTAAAGCACACATTTCAGGTTTTCTCACAATTTCCAAACAATACTGCAAAGTGTTATCTGACATACACATCCCACAAAGTTATGGCAGTGACATTTCAGAGATACCCTGAATTGCATTTATAAAGTGAAGAAAACATCTTAAGACAGAAATTTTGTTGACAGTTGTAGTAGTAAGCAAATGGAATGAACCAGAACAATCTAAAGACAGGACTAACTTCCCTCTGCAGAAAATAACAGTAAAAGACCAACCACAACATTAAGCATGCTTTGATGAATTACCAAGGCAAATGTCATATTCATCTACTTACACAATCTAACTTCCCTGAAACAATGAAAAATATTTTGAACCTGGAGAAAGGTATTTTCTTTCATCTCTCTCTGTTTATATGGCCCATTTTACAATCAAATAACTATGTTAACATCTGCCCTAAACAATCCAATATTTTTTTCTCCTTTCTCTTCTTTTCTTGAGTATTTAAGACAACAGTGGGGGTGCTCCAGTCTCTTCTTCTGATTCAAACTACAAAACATTCCAGAATGTCCTGGTGTACCCTTTATTCTCCATTACTTTCAGAGAGTTCTCCTGCTTTCAGCAGGCACACTACCAGAGAAAACCACCCAAGACTATTCACACCACACTACCTTCAGCAGCTAGAAGCATACAAAGGCTCCTGCATTGTCAGTCCTGCCATCCAAGCTTTATCACACGCAGTGAATACACTCAATACTTGAACTGTTTACTACATCAAGTGTGTATCAAGCCTGTATGATACTGCTTTTCCCCTTAATGTTCACTCCCTTTTGTCCTAGGTTTCCTCAACTGTTCAGCTGCCCTTCTTGACACTCGTGTTCAAATTCCCGCAGCACTTTCCCCTCCACTCCAGCTGTCTGTCATATTCCCCTCTGAAAAGCTCAGGCACTGCTTTGTCCTTAAGTGCACCCTCTTCCCCTTTCCTGAACTGGATCCTTAACTACAGCTGCTTTGCCTCAAGGAATGGATCAGTGGATTTAGAACTACTATTCTCCATAAATTACTTGCAGTACCACAGCCTGCCTAGTCTGTTTCCCCATATATGCTTCAGCATCAGAGAAAGACAGATTCACAGAATCCTGGGGAAAATGTAGGTTGAAAAGGACCTCTGGAGACCACCTGGTCCAACCTTCTGTTGAAAAACAGAGCCTTATGTTGGGTTGCCCAGGCCCTGTCACGCAGAGTATTTCAGCCCTTCTCTGGGGAACCTAGTCCAGTGTTCTACTGTTCTCATGGTGAAGAACTGCTCTACAAAGACAGAATTCTCCCTGAAGCAACCTGCGCCTGCTGCCTTTTGCCCTGTTCCTGTGCACACTCCTGAAGACAACCATGTCCATCCTCTCTAGGATCCTTTCAGGTAGGCTGTGATCAGATTCCCCTCCTCAGAACTTTTTTCCTCTCTTCAGCTTCAACAAACCCAGCGCCATCAGCATTTCTACACAGGTCAAGTTCCCCAACCCTTTAATCACCTTGGTGATAAACCCCCTCCAATTTTCCCATGTCTCTCATGACATGGGAGACATGAAGGGAACAAAACCAGAAGCAGCAGAAAGTTTTATGTTAAATGCTACCTTGTTTACTTTTAATTTGATTTTTAAAAAAGTTTCAAATGTACTTCCCACAATTTACAAAAAACTTCTTTGAAAGAAGGGGAAAAAAGTCCCATGTAGCAATTAATTATTTGATTTAAATTTGCATTTCTAAAGTAGCTCCTACTTGTCAACTTGTTTCAGAAATAAACTTACTTCTTAATTAAGTACGTCTTATTTGCCAATTCCAGGAACTAGAACTCTTCAAAATAACAAACCAACTCTTTTTAATGCTGAGCATTAATTATGTTGCCCTGTCTAATTTTAAAATACATTCCCTGTTAATAAACTTTTAAGCACATTAAATCCTTAAGAACATAAGCTGAGTAATCTTTCAAAAACTGCCTTCTATTCATTAAAAAAAAAAAAATAAAACAAAAGTTAAGTTTCTTCACCAAATTAAAAGCACACAATACCCTAGAAATTTCAGGAAGAGTGAGGAGAGGAAATAGTGAATGATACTGGAAAAAAGAGTCCAATAAGGAGCCTGGAAAGTAAATATGCTATACACATATATGAAACAAACAAAAATAAACTGAAGCAAACCCAAACAAACACTCAAAAAAAAACCATACAAAACAAACCCCAGAAAGCCAGCAGCCTCTTCACTGCCTTGAAATACATAAAAGAAACAGAAGAGTGATCAATAACTAATATCCAATCAATAAAACTATTTTACTTTCAGGTGAAAACGGGTAAAGTGGCAGTGTGACATGTAGTATATAGCAAAATGAACAACTGAAGCATGAATAGATCAAGATACTAAAAAATGTGCAACACAGACTAGCTATAAAGCTTGTAAACTAACAACTGTACTGGATGAATGTTTCAAGTCCTGGACTCTTGGACTGACAATCCTTTTGGTGTAGGACACAAGCCATATTTGATCATATTTTACTATCTCTAGAGGAAATCAAAATAAATTGATACAGAGAAGATATTTCTTTTGCAACAGATGCCCAAGCCCTAACTGTTTATTAATACCAACTAACCCTTGCACAGATGTTTAGAAACAAAACAAGGCAAATAATTAGTGAGAAAAATGACTAAGAAGAACCAGACAGAACATTAACAATGCATGTTTTTTCAATCTACTAGCTCACACAGCTTTAGTGTGAACTGGAAATTTGATTTACATTCTCTGACCTCTGCTTTTCCTGCCAGAAGCCCACAGTTCTCCCAGCTATAGGTATGTTAAACATCTGTTCTCACCATGTAACTATTGATGTGTTTTAGCTTGGCACACCTCAGAGAAGCAGCACTAACTTTAAAATGCCTGGAAATTTGACATTGCCTCCTATGAATTACTCAACATTTCCCAGATTATGACTCTTCCATTCTTACAAAGAGACTGAAATAATTTGATAATGTTTAATATTTTCTCTGCAGTTAGGATCATTAAGTCTTTGCAATACGAAAGAAACTGCTAAGATTTCAATTGCATTAGTGTGGTTGGGTCTAACACCAGTGATGAACATTCAAGAAAGCTGCCCTGATAGTCAATGTCAAACAAAAGAAAGTAAAGAATCATAATGGCTTAGGTAGCACTACTTCTGAAACTTGAATGGAAAAATAGCAGTTTTGACACACGTAAAAAAAACCTGAAGGAAAGTCACAAGCTGTTAACTGGATACCTGATCAGAAGCTAGTACCACTGTAGAACCTGGGGGTGCACTGGAATCCAGTTGGTATATAAAATGCTATATTGGATAAAAGGCAGGGGGAGGAAGCCAATTCTCAGTACCTAAGTCCTCTTCATCTTCCACATGAATTTCACTACATGACACACACTTTCTAACACCTCCTGGATCTGACTAAGGCAACTTTTCCCCTTCAGTTTTTTCTAGGGAAGCTCTGCAACCTTACAAAGCACAAGCTGATTCAATCCAAGCTGATTTCCCTCAAAGAGTCTGATGAGAGATCTCTCCTATAAATTTGGTGTTTGGTGTGGAAATGGTCCTCAGTATTGAGACACACGCTCTGGAACTATGTTCTTTCACCTCATGATATGCTACAGCAGTAATGAATCCATTGAACAACAGAGCTCCTTTGTAATAGCAGAAGTCAGGACACTGCACGGAGGCCTGTCCCAGAACAGTCAGATGCAGTAAAAATGTCCTGTATTTTCCCACTTAAACTTTCCCAACTCCCATCCTTCCCTCTTTTTCCCCCCCTTCATAATGAAGTCCAAAAAACATCACAAGATGACAGATGTAGTATTAGTGTTTTAAATTTGGGAATCAATCTCTCCAACATAATGACATTCTTTAAAAACAAAACATGAAAAAACCAAAACCTTATAAAGCAAAACCTTATAGAGCCATTTGTTTGGCTTGGCAGCAGTGAAAGACTGTTTGTCCCACTTGACAGCTAAAATCCAGCATATTTTGCTTTGTTTGGCCTTCCCACAGAGAAGAGACAGCAGTCAGCTCGTCATCAGCATGTTGTCCCCATGTATCCTTCCCCCATCAACACACAAATCAACTTCTGCCACTGCAGGAGCAGTCTTTTACCCAGCCAAAAGGCTATACAAGAAAAGATACAAGAGAAAGATAAATGTACTGCAACATGGCAAAACCAGAGCATGGCCCACAGGTGAAAAACTGATGAACTTCAATGGTCCATTCACCTGTATCAGCTGTATCTACTCTTAAAAATACTATCTCCAAGTGATTGCTTTGCTTTTATTAAATTGGTTTTTACTAGGAAAAATAAAAAGGAAGATGTACATATTTAATACAGAACCCAAAAAGTCTGATGGAAAACAATACAGGGCAAGTAATAATTTTTTAGTGCACTACAAAATTAGATTTTCTGTCAAAACGCAAGACAGCCCATAATAGCTATGAATGCCTAGAATTTGCAGCACCAACACACTAAATGGCAAGAAAACAGCTACTTATGGAAGTAGCAAATGTCTCCTGGTCCTAAACTTTCCTGAAAACCTAACATGACAACAGCAACCTGTCATGCTTATTGAGGAAACATTTGCCTTGTTGAAAATCAGAATTTCTCTTAGAAAGGCAATACATCAGGGAATACATAGCCGAGGCTCTATATTTTTACAGTTACTGAGGAGAGTTGTGAAATATTTAAGATCAGTTTCTACCATTTTGTAAGTCACTCTAAAACTCTGCAAGTCTGTCTCTAAAACATTGTCTCCCAGCCTTGAAACCAGTACGAGCTCTGAACTTTAATACCTTCACAGTCAATATCCAAATAAGCTTTTGACAACACAAAATAAAGACAGCTTCTGTTTTCCAGCGCTTGCAACAAATATCTGTAGGGCTGAAGCTACTGGAAATGGGCAGTGCTAGCAAAAAACTCCTCAAAAGGCAGATTTTTAATACCTACATAGTCATTACTTAACCTTGGTCATCATATCACATTATTCTGCTAGACTTCCTTAATTTGGAAAGCCAAAGCTAACTGTCATTAGTGCAGGCTGAGAAGTACTTCTAGTTCTGTTTAAAAAAAAGAAAAAATCAGTTCTATTTGGCTGCTCATTGTGAATGTATGACTTAATTTCCCAAAAGACCAATTAAGTAATAAGTTGTGATTATTGTAAATCAGAAACAAAGTCCACTACACCAAAACAATCTTATAGCTGCACTTTGTTCCACCTCTTATTTTTACTAAAAGTTCCTGCTTTAAGATTTTTGTTTTCTTTATTGTTTATCCCTCATTTTAAATGTATCTATTCTCCACAGCTTAATTTTTACAGTTCTTCATTTTGCTATCAGTTTATATTTTAATACAAATGGTTTTATGTTTTTCTGTTAAAGAAATAGTCATAAAAGATTGAGTGTTTCTTTCTAAAATAAAGAAATTTTCTCTCTAAGAGGAGATTTAATCACAACATCAAATTATTCTTTCAGTTTATCAAGTATCGGTGCTTCAACAGTTACAGAATTATGCAATTCCACATTAAAACCGTGTTAGAAATGTGAATAAAGCACAACAAGGAAACTGCTATGGAATACGTATTCTTTAAGATGGCTGTTTCTTCCCAGTTGCAAATAGAACAAGAACAAAGAAATGCCTCCCTGTTTACTCAGTATAAGTACATAAGATCACTGAGTCTTCAGCTCAACAGGGATAACAGCTTCACATGCAAAAATGATGTGCTTACATATTTTTAAGTTATGACTCCTTTGATCTGTTAGACGTAACATTTAAAACAAATCCTTTGTTAATTTCTTCATTCTAAACAGTGCACCTAGACACCTAAAGCTGTAACATTAGCTAACGATTTGGTGATTATCTCTAGCAGTAAAAGATTAAATGCTGATTGCTGCTATGAGATTTACCGAAATACAACAATAAAAACAAAACCAGTTAAAACTTTGTTTAAGGTAAAGTTAAGTCACCTTAAGGACAAAAGCACTCCAAAGAACAACCTACTTCGGAATTTCTTTCTTGGCTAGGAAATTCTTACTGAAAAGCTGAAAAGTAGCAATTAAAAAAGCAACACAAGTTCAAACAATTGGACATGGCTGCTAGCTAAAAGACATGGCAAGTATCTTAACTATGATGTAGGTGTGCCTAACTAAGTTTAGCTTATGACTACCAAAATAAACAGCACAAAGTTTAAAACTGTCTGGAGATAGAGCCTTCCTCCACTAGATAAACTGAAATATGGTATTTAGCTTCTTCATGTGTGACAGATACTCTGATTCATGTCAGACCTATCTCTGATTTGAAGATCTCTATCATCTCTTGCATTACCTCACTTCAATTAATAATAAGAATAAAAAGAGAAAAATGAGTCAAGTTCTCTTTATATTTCTTTGCCTCAGAGAAAACCAGTTTCAAATAAGCAGGTGTTTCCACATAATAGCCTACTTTCTTAAAAAAGCATTTGATGGACTATTTTTAGTTCAAATTAATTTTCTATAATATTCACATGCAGAAAATTTACCCTTTTGTGTCTTTTAACAAGCAAGCCTAGCATAAAAGCAAAATATTAATGAGAAAAGCTATTTTTATTGCATGCCAAATACTTAATTCTGAAATAAAATTGAGATTGGAGATGCCTGGATCAAAGTAAACATAATGTGACAGGTAAGAAAGACTGCAGGGTGATTTTGATAGACACTGAATGAAGTATTAATTTATTTACCCTTGCAAACCCATCTAAGCTAAAAAATTGCATTAGTGAAAAGAAATTCACTTGCACAGCAAGAAAGATCTTGAGCCTAAGATTTAAACTTTTTTCAAATGCTCAAGGCAATCTTTATTACGCTATAGTTATTTCCTAAGTCTCCAAAAACATTCAACTTTTACTGGTAAATCAACATCCCACACTTAAACCAAGTTGACGCTTGTTGCAAAATTTCTTGGCCGTAAATTAAAAATCAAATACAAGCTAAGTTTTTTCCATAGGAGTTAACAGTACTCTGAGAATCCTTCTAATTTCTTTTGTGAAAGGCTTAAAATAATTTCATATGCGTTACCTGTCTGGCCAAATAATGTCCACAGACACTTCTACTAACAAATTTACAGGACAGTGTACATTTTCCCAAATGATTCAAGAGTTCATCTTAAACTGAACTAAAGAGAAGAAAATAATCACTGAACTCAGTAATTCTTCAGAAACAAGTAAACTCAAAGTCTGATTTTAAATCTACAACAGCCTGCCAGATAACCAAAAGGCAGCAACACACAATACCTAAAGAGGGGATCTTTCTTTTCTACCATCACTACAGTACTTACTTCAATATCTGAATAGAGGAAAAAAGGTGGTAAACTGTTGCATACCTGGGAAACTTCTGCAGAACTGTTGCTACTTGCAGTGGTAAGAGCAGCTTCTAGCGTGGCCTGCCTTCACCTTTGAAGAAGCCTATATCTTGTAGTAGCTTCATTTTTCAGATTTTAATAATGAAGCACAAGTAATATGGAAAGAGATGGCTTCTTATGAACAGTAAATAAAACAAAAATAGATAGCACGGATTAAGAAGTGACATAAAATGTTTACGTGCACCAGAACTCCTTGTTACATGCTAGCACATGAACAGCACATTTCTCAAAACTTTCAGCTGCATGATACTCTCATATATCTGCACTGCAGATTTTGCATGTTCCCTGGTCGAACAACAAAGGAATATAAGGACTAGAATACTGGAGACCTCAATCAAAATTCTGCTGGATAACATCAGAAGATGAAGTATTTTTTATTTAAATAAGCATTTGAAGAAAACAAACAAATCTACTGAAATGTACTTTGGTCATAGGGAACTCTTTGTCCTTGTAGCTGTTCCAGGAAAAGAGATTTATAGTGGATTCACGCTCAGAAATATAATGTACTTAGCAACTGTAGAACAAGAGCACCACTCAGTGGAACTACCAGGGAAAATAATACCGGTAAAGTCAGTGTTACCTATTCATAACCCAGCAATAATAAAAAAAAAAATTCCAGGTGCTTCTACTAAGACAAAAATCTTTCTCAGAAAAATTTCAGGTGAAAAGCTGGCCAGCTTTAAATTACAGTTTCTGTATTATGAACTAAAGTTCTATCCTTAATATTGTTTATTTGCTGTCCTACTTTCCCACATGCAATTACTATGTTTTCATTACTCTTGTATTTCTTTTTCCAAAATACAAATTATAATTACAAAAAGGAAGACATATGAGCCATCTTTAATTTTACCATTCAGTTTTTGAAATCACCAGCATCTCCAGAATAACGACCATTTTTCCCCCTCTTAGTAGAAACACCAAAACCTGGCTGTATCAGATCTCAAAGTATGACTTAGTCTTTAGACTTCGGAAATAAAGTTTAACATATGTCATAAAACTTGTCAGCTGGACATCAACAACATGTCTTTAAAATGCCAGCTGCATTTACAGCTGCATAAAATAGCAGCACAGGATGCAAGATATCCCTACTTCCATGTATACATTTTTCAATTTTTCTGTATAAATTTGGCCTGGGTGTTAACGTTTGTCATGGCCGCCTGTACAGTGCTGTGTTTTAGGTCTGTGCCTAAGCCCAGTGTTGATACCAGACCAGCAGCAGCAGCAATGTCTGCACAGCACCAAGGCCTTCTCTGTAACTCTGCTTCCCCAGCAAACAGGCTGAGTGTGTAAAAGACACTGTAAGGAGACGTGGCTGGGACATCACCCTGCTTGCTTTGCCCAGGAGGGCTGTGATAAAAACACCAGCTTCAAGCTTCATCTGGCTATTTGGGCCCTGTGTTACTGCAGTGCCTTCGGGGGTGCCCCCGTTCCAAGGCAGCCTTTCCCACCAGACAACTCCCGTCACAAAACATACAACTGCTCTGCTGGGGAATCCTCCAAAGGCTACCCTGTGGCCTCACATACTGACCACCATCTTTGGAGTGAGAGTATACAGCAGATGGGAGTCACAGCAAAGAAACTTCACTTTGGATTGCAGCAAAGTCCCTGGGCATCCAAGATAACCATGCCAATCCAAAAACGTACACTTGTAGCAATCATTAAAAAGGTGTAAAGCAAGTAGACAGAAAGTTATCCAGTCAGGGTTTATCTGAATCTCTGCCTTACAACACAACGTATTATGTAGCATAAAATCCTGGGAAACTCAAAAATTGTGAAGAAAGACTTTGGTGCAACCCTGATTTATAAATTTGGTCCTGAAGTTAATTAATCTATACAGTCATTTCATACGAATAAGTAGACCAATAACTAAATTTTGTAAAGTTTAGTCTTTAACTAGGTGCACCTCACATTCCTCCCCCCGACCCCTTCTCACTGAGGTTTACTGCATATTCACAAAGAATCTGTGTTGCCACATAAAATGTCCATGCTTATAGGACAAGTGAGTAACACAGGCTATAAAGTTCTCATGGGGATGGAACCCATTGTCCCTATTTGGAAAGATGCCTCTGCTTCTACCTAACAGAGAGCAAATTAAAGTATCTTCAGATGATGGTACTGCTCATAACATAGCAGGATTCATGACCTTATTTTCCCTGCTTCTCTAAATGGGAAATATATCCCTATCTGTCATAAAAGAAACCACAAAATAAACAATGAGGAGTGCATTTAACAGTAGAAATCCCCAAACACACAATACATTCACACATTCTCCTCTAATTACACTGAATTTCTAGGACACAGATTGGTTCTTTGGGAAACGTGAAAATGGTCAGTACTTAAAACACTACGGAATCTGCTTTGGTCACCATAATGCATTACCTGGTAAATCAGTCTTCATAATATCAATGCCAACTTGAAGCTCAGGCTCAGCTGCAAGGACTGCATAATCTCCTTGATGAGAGATATTGAAGTTGTAATTTAAATTGAGTAAGTTATTGGCAAGGAAAGGTTTTCCTTTTG
Source organism: Climacteris rufus (assembly GCA_013398175.1). NCBI lineage: Eukaryota > Metazoa > Chordata > Aves > Passeriformes > Climacteridae > Climacteris > Climacteris rufus. The sequence goes on from VZRZ01005291.1 coordinate 333,722, forward strand.
ATGTCCTTTGCAAGTGTACTTCGTTCCAAGGTATGCACAGCTCTTCTGCAACTAATTTCCGCATCAGCAGGCGACCCGCCTATGAAATAAAACGGAAGTGATTAATACAAAACTATTGTGCTATGTGCAAAATACCTTTGGTTGCTAGAAAGTCACCTGCCTAAAACATGTGGCTTTATTACTGTTGATATTAAGGCAAGTATTTTAGCAAAGTAATTTAAATTTCTTTTATAAAAAAACCTGTGTCAAGTAAATTTAAGCAAAAGAGTTTACAGACCCAAGTATCAAAGACATTATCACTATTAGCACAGTCAACTTGAAACCAAAAGCAGCCCCAGACTACAAAAATCACAAAAATAGATCATTTCTCTAGCTTATATACTTACTTAGGGTAGTTTCTGGCACAAAGAAATACTTTTTACACCACCCTGGACGGTAAAAATGTCTCAATAGCCTTCCTTTTACTACATCCATGCCACTGCTTAGGCACTGAATGAAATACTCAACAGCTGGAAGTGATGAGTGACTTCTTACAGGCTAATTAACAAGTGGGTATTACTGTATTACTATGCGAGATTTAAAACCTGAACGATGTAAAACAGCTTTAATTCTACATATTACACTGATGTCCTACGTATGGCGCCCCAGGGTACCCTGATTTCGTCTCCCAACTTGGTATCACGACAGTTGTGAAGTCTTTCAGAGGAACTACAAACAGCAGGCTGCAAACATCCCTCTTTGCTGCTCAGTGAAGCAGAGCTTCATACTTTTATACGCCAAGCTCTATACTTTACTTTCGCATCCCTGAAATGCCCTTACAGGGCATGTTGTCCTACGAGAAGTCACCAACTTGGCAATGCTGAACCTGCAGCGAGACAACCGCGTCCCCGCGCCCCCATGTACCAAGGCGGCTTTGGCATCGCGGGCAAAGACAAACTGGCCGATGCGGTCCTTCTCCTCGGGCTGCACCAGCTGGGCCGCCAGCAGCCACTCTCGGCGGCAGGGTCGCCAGGCGCCGCAGTGGAAGGCCCAGCGCACGCTGCCCATGGCCCCTGCGGCGCAGCACCGGCCCGGCCGCGCCCCCCGCGCCCTCCCCCGGGCCCGCTCCGCCCGGCCCGCCCAGCGCGGCCATGCCCCGCCCCTCAGGCCCCGCCGGGCCTATCGGGACACACGCGCGGCCCCGCCCCCGAGAGGTGTGACCAATCCGATGTAAGCGCGCCCTGTGAGTGACAGCGAAATGCGCCAGGACAGGAAAAGGGGGGAAAGGCGGTGCCTGCGGCGGAGCTGCACCCGTGGTGTCGTCAGAGAGGCACCCGCTCGGGGAGATGGGCGGGCTGCCACCCGGAGTGACGGCCGGCGGAGCCACTCCGAGTGCAAGGAGCGCGAGAATGACACCGGAAGGAGCCAATCTGCTGGCGGTGCTGCTGTGGAGGGTGGGCCAGACCGGTCGGTGAGCTGCGAGTGTTGGCTGCAGGTGGGTGCGCGCTGCTCGGAGGGAGTGCTCAGGGGGTACTGGCGCCTCGCCGCCTGCGGGGGGGACGGTAGTGCCGGAGGCCCCCGCATCCCGCGGCCGGGTCGCGCCGTGAGAGAAGGGGCGCCTTTGCCACATCCCGGCCGCCCTGTCAGAATTAGTCCTCCCTTAGAATGAACGGAGCCGCCGCGGGGCGCAGGCGCGGGAGGCCTGAGCATGCGCGGTAGGGGCTCTGACGCCGCTGCCCTGCCCCGGCGGGCGGGGCTGGGGTGATGGCGGCGGTGGCGGGCGGTGCTGCGGGACAGGGGCTGAGGAGGCTGGGGGTGGCCGATAACCCCGGCCCTGCCACAAAGAACGTAGTTGCCCTGTAAATTCTTCCTCCCCTGTCTCTGTGCGAGACACGAAGGCGGGGGAGTGGTTGTTGGGGACCGGTTAAGGACGGGTGATGCCCCGATGGCCCCAGCCCCATCGCTGCCACCAGCACATCCTGCAGAGATGTTGCCATCAGCACATCCATCTCGCTAGAAAGCCGACCCGGCCTCTGCAGAGCTGTCGCAGCTGAGCGGGCTCTGCCTCCGTTAATTGACTGTAAAAGAGGAGCCGATTGTCCCCAGAGCAGATGACACGCGCTGCGTCACCCTCGTTGGGTTCTGGCTTCTAAGGATCTGCCCGAACAAAAGCCTCTTGTATCCTGTGCTCATTGTTCTGCCAAGAACTCTAGTGGTTGACAGAACCGGATTCCCACGTGCCATCAGTTATAGGCCGTTTGTAAATCCTCAAAAGGATTTGTTTCCCATTGGTTCTGGAGTTGGGCCATGGCTGAAATATTAGAAGCTGTTTGAAAATTTACAACCCTTCTTTCTGTTGCTTGCCTTTACAAATATTTACACTTCAACCATTCTATATTGACCACGTACAAATGATGCAAAAATACTGAAAATTATATTACTGCGGGTATTTCTTACAGTCCTCCTATTTTGTCGTTTAGCATTCCTAGCTTGCTGGTAATGTGGGAAACTGTTGTTTCTACACAGGCCAGAAGGTCTTTCTGTCTAAAATAAGTCTCGGTTATAAGGGACTATAGGTTGGTCTTCACAAAATATTTTAAACACAGAAGTAACATTTGGATAAAAGTGTTTCCTCAAGGAATCAGTAGGGTACTTGGCTTACTTCAAAATATTGTTGCTATTTTTCTTCATGTTTTAGTGAAGCAAGGAATGGCATAATCTTAGGTATTATCCAAACACACAGACAAAGTTAACTGACAGCTGAGGAAGATTTAACACAGTCAAGGAAAAATCCCAGGAAAATGCTCTTGGCCAGTATCAAACTGTAGCTGAGGCTTATGTTTCAAGCATTGTATTCTGCACACTTTGAAGAGGCAATTGTGGCCGTATCTGTAGTTACTGACAGATGATAATACTAATGGACTGTGATCTTGCCTAGTTCCAAAAAAACCCTCAGATTTGATTAATAGGTTTGGCTTGCCCATGCTTTCTACTTAGTGAGATTTAAACATGTAGCAGTTTTTTTTCGTAGCGGATTTAATGATTTTTTTTAAAAAAAACACGCTTCATGTGTAAATGCAAACTGAAGCTCAAGATGCATTGTATAATATGTGATGTAATTATGGATGTATTCAATATAAACCACATTTTAATTATAAGTAAAACATGCTATGATAATGAGGTCTTGTAAGTTATTCTCTAAATACACTTAATATTGCCTGTATGTTGTGGAAAAAAACACATTTTAATCACATACAAAAGTGGCAGACTGCAGAAGCCATTAAAAGCTGTCATCCTCTTTTGCAGAATTTGAATTCGAGAAATTTATCTTTGGGATAAAATCCAGTCAGTTCTTTTAAGTGATTACTGCTTTATCTCAAGGGATTCATGTGTTTGTGAGAGAACATACATTTAATGATCACTGCTTATAGAGTGGGGAATCTTCCACTCTTGGAAGGCTTCCAGGAATCAGTGCAATGTCATTTCTTCCTCCTGGTACCATGCTGGGTTTTTTTCCATGTTGATTTTTTTTATCACTTCTAAAGAACACAAAACTTTAAAGTCCCTGTGTCACCTTTCAGTCTGAGAATACTATCTCAACATTTATTATTGATAAATGTCACTTTTGTGGATTAAATGTTTCGAAGTGTCCCGTGCATTTTTTTTTATTCTCCTAAAATAATTGACTGAATATTATTTTTCTTTGAAGTTCAGTTATTTGTGAAAAACCTGTGAGACTCAGTTGCATTGAAATTTCCAGATAGGAACTTGGAATTCTCTTACTGTTTTAATCTTAGGCAGTCAATGACAATCAAACCATTAATATAATATAAAAGTACAGAACCTGTACTCAGTATTTATAGTTTAATTACATTTTAAGCCACTCTTGTCTTTTTAGTCAGCAATTAAAAGTCACTAAATCCTACAGATATCTGTTCCACTCTTACTCATCTTGGTGAATGTGAAATCAGACGTGTAGTGTATAAGTGTCTTTAAAACTTGTTACAAGTTGTTAACTTCCTCTCTTTTTGAATGGATAAGGAATGAAAAGAGCAAATCATCTTGATGGGTATACAGTAGACTCAATAATATAATACTTTTAATATTAGGTCTTAAAGTGCTGATCTTGACCTTTTCAAAACATATATTAATGTACAGTTAAATTTTGTATGAAATTAATAACTGAAATTTCGAAATCTATACAATTTTTTCATCTTCACTGTGCTTAACTCTTTTGTCCTAGGTGCATAAAGTATGCTGTAAAACACCAGCTCTTAGATTTCCCTTTTGTAAAATCCTCCTCTCTGCTAAGACATACTATCCAAGTTGGGATAAGGCCAAGTGGCAAATGTAATGTTCCACTGAAGAACATTTCTCATAAGGTACCTGCTAAGAAGTATTGAGAATTAACTTTTTTCATTGCTGTTGTAGCACAGCTGTATTGTGCTCTCAGATAAAAGCAGATAGATTGTTTTACAATTGTTTAAATAATAAAGTACCAAATAAGGGTTGAGTTTAGACTGGTTTTGCCACCTGTATTGGAAGAAGAGAGAACACCTACACACACAATATTATTTGTAATTTCTGAATGGCTACACCCTTGTGGTGGGAACAGCCTGGAGCTTCAAGCCTGTTACAGGGGTTTGGTTGTGTTTATTGTCAGGCAGGCACAACCCTAACCTGCTTTTTCTGACAAGGTACTAACTGACCTCTGTGTGATACTTATGTATGTTCAGTACTTTCACAAAACGACATTCCCTCTTCAAAGTCACACATTTTTATATATATATTTGTCTTACTGTTAGAAAGTGATCAAACGGTTTGGTGTTAAGTCTTTGGCCGTGTCTTTCTCTACCCTTATCTTGGTTTTCATGACAAATTCTTATTACATATGCTCTCCTTATCCTCAGTTTAATATCCTTAGTTACTCACTAAAAATTAATTGCACATCTTCCACCATTCTGAACTTCATTTGTATATTTAAACTTCTGTAACCATTTTATTTATTAGTTGTAACAGCTAAGGCTATTTTGACTTGGTTTAGCAAAATCTTTTCAGCAAAAGTGTTTACGAATATATGTACATTACATGAGTATGTTCTGATCCAGGCTTTTGTGGGAACTGCAATAGACTGCACAAGCAGAAGTTCATCTCTGCTCAAAAATCACTTCACAGTTCTGTTTGCTTTGCTCTTTCAAATGGAATGGATGTGAAAACCATTTCTAGGAGGTGTATTGCATTGGTTATGATTTTAGTGTATGCCTGTATGTTCTGAAAATGTCTGTCCTGGATGTTTTTGGTCTCCTTTATGAGTTTAACAGTATGCTGTGTTTATAGTCTCTTAGTATAATATCCAGGATTCAACATATATCCAGGTTATTAAATTTATATTCTAAAGAGCATTTTGACTTTTCAAAGGAAAAATATAAGCAAACAAATTACTCATTTCAATATCTTCTATTTACAGAATTACAGGAACCCTTAGGGAGGATTGTTAATGGTGCTAGCTAAAAGACAATCCTAAATTTGTTGCCTATGTATCTTTGGAAAGGGACCATTAGCATTGGTGGAGTAAAACAATTATAGAAACTCAGTGAGGTTTTGGCAGCTGTTTGCATGCTATTAAGGTCAATTAAACATTTTCTTGTAGCTTTTAACTAATAGATTAGATAATAATAAGAGGAATGTGTATATATCTCATATTTTGACTATTGGCTTACCAGAGTTCTCAGTGTGGTTACCTGGCACATGGGTCAATGAGCTCATTCTGTTCTAAACTGCTCTGTCCCTTACTGTCTTGGGAAAAGGACAGTGGTAAAACTGTCAAGGACATGTAACGAGGTGATCCCTAATGTCCCTTCCATCCCAAACCACTCTATGATTCTACAACAGCGGGATCTTATAAACAGCAGAGCTAATGAGGTCTGTGTCTTTATTAATTGATTTTGTGACAGACTTTAGGAATGTTCTTACCCTCAGAGCTCCCCCAGGTGGTCCCCTATTTCATCCACCATAATGACCAAAATCAGTTTACTGCCCCCAGCCTTGTGTTCCACTCCTGACTGCTCTGTGGCCGTACATAGACTGGCCTTTGCTTGCCACTTCACTATCAGGCATGCAGAATGCCTGGCCCCTCAACTGGAGAGCTGTACAGATGGTTTTGAGAGGTACCTATATGTCCCCCATGCACATATTACGGGGGGTTGACCTTGATAACTGAAGCTGGTATCAAATTTCATTGTAGTGTTCAACTGGCCCCTTGCTTGAGAGGCTTTCAAGCAAAAGAAAACCCCAGGGCAAATGCACTAACTTTAAGGGAGTTTAGTTTTGGAATTGTTTTCAGTTGTCTTTGTCAACCAATTGTTTGTTTGGGGTTTTTTGTAGAAAACCAGGCTAATAGGTAATGGGGCATTTATTAGTCTAAGAAGTGTCAAGGTACAGTATGGGAGCAGGGAGGTTTTGTCAAGGATGAAGGGATTGGGTCCTGTACAGCAGTACCTGGGGTCTGGTGTGTCATGTTCAGGACAGGCGGCAAGGCTGGTTGCTGTATGGCACACAGACTTGTGTGTGTGTGTGTGTGTGTGTGTTAAAAAGCAAAGGCAGAGATCCCAGCTCACATGAACCATCTCCTGGAGTTTGGTTCTTGGTAATCCACATAAAGACAGGCTTTGAAATTGGAATCGTGTGGGAGTTTATGGAGCAAATAAAAGGAGGCTTGTTGCCCAGCCTTCCTGAGCTGCAGACCTGTGCAACACGTCTGCACCCCCTGTGTTTCTTACCCCTTTATCAGAGTTGATAAAATATTTATAAAAAACCCTATTGATTAATTCATATGGCTTTGTAGAAGAATGTATGAAATAATTAGAAATGCTAGTTGGTCTTCTTTAATATACCAAGTTTTAGCTGAATTGTTAAGATAGTTTGGAGGGCTCTAAAATCATCAACAGATTCAGTAAAGTGGTACATTAATACCAAAATTATTGCATAAATCAGGAATTGGTGACAAGAGAGCTGAAAATTGAATTTTTTTAATATGTATTTTTTAACAGAGGAGAGGGTAAATTAGGCTAAGTCATACCACAATATTCACTACTACATTCCTTAATGGTGGATAAAAATATTAAAGATACACTGCTGAATTTCACTTTTAAGAAAATAGTGAGACACTGCTCTTAGAGATTAGGATTAGGATACACTAGATGACCACAAATTGGACAAGGGAGGCAGTGATGAGATCTTGACCATAATGTACAACAAATCTTGTATCGGTGAAAGAAATTTAGGATCAAACTGGAGTGAAGATAAAACTGCAAGAAAGAATAAAGGGGAACAAAAATTCATTCTTAATAGTGGACCTTGGAAAGTTTGATAATTATTCATTCTAATGACAGTTGACAGGGGATATCAAGACTCTTGATAAGAGTGAATAAATATATGAAGGATAAATAAGTCAAATGACAATTTTAACAGAAGACCAAATATATATAAGCATTAATAAATTGTGCAATTAAGAGGTTTGCAGTCTCGACACCAGTGTACTGGAATAGTCTTTTTGTGGTAATAGTGTGGTAAAAGAAAACTTTCTGAAACATCAGTTGCTTATATGAAAGTGATTATATGATGTCTTGCCTAAAATAGCAGAGTTGGACTTGATGACAGTAGATGTGTCTGTGTTCATTATACAAATATGGATATTACTGAAATTGATGATTTTACCTACATAAAGCAAGTTGTAGGTTGGAGCTTGCTATAGAAATCACACATAAAAGGAGAAGGATATCTAATATCCGTTGTCAGTTCCAGAAATTTATGAAAAGGTTTACACTTCTTTTAGAAGTGATACTTTACGTGATGCCAAATAATCTTTGAAATTCACTTTTTCTAAAAAAGTTTCATTCAAATATGGGAAACTAGTACTACTGAAGCAGCTCTGCTTTTGAAGATTCAGTCTTTTGAGGAGCAGGCTTATCGATTCATAAGAAAAGGGTATTTTAGAGAATTCTAACATACAAAAAAGTTTTATTATTTATGGAAGTTGGGGTTTATGAGGCCATACATTATCAGAATAAATGGTGGTCTTGTTCTTCTGTATTTTCCTAGTTCCTCAGGCTTAGAATGGAAAGAGTGAATACGTTGAGATTGTCTGGCCATGGGAAGGAGAAGATGCCTGCTCCAAGGGTGCCAGTGCTGGCAGCAAGATCACTGGATCTCTTCTATTCCAGGAGACATGGAGGTCTATTTGTGGTTGGAGCTACCTGACTAGATAAAGTATAGATCAGTCTGCTGTGAAAGTACCTCCCCTGAAGAAGACTGCCTGATGGTTTAGTTTGCTGTGAATGCATGATGTTATCAGATAAGCCTGTTCATTAAATTAAAAACCAAAAGCCGTATTTTTCTTGTTTCTGGGTTGTTTGGAATTTTTTATCCCCTGTCAATTCAGGTGGGCCATTATCTATTGCTGATTCTAATTGGAATTGTGGAAGCAAAATCCTGGAATAAAAAAATAAAAAAACCTTGTAATGTTTCTTTAAGCTTTAAAATAGGCATCTTGACTCAGATTTGCAGTAAGGGCGGTTTATGTATCTTCAGTGTATAAATAGCTCTTTAAATAGGTGTAAATAAAATATACTGGTGTTTAAAGTTTCTTTATGTTGACAAAGTGGAGTAAAATATTTTCATTGTAAAAAACAGTTAAAGCCAATTTACCATAGAAAGAAATGCACTTCAGTATAGGGATTTTCACCAGAAAAAAAAAACTTGGCTGCTGAAAGGGAGATGGTCTTAAATTAAAATTGGTTCTAAAGTCAGTTAATTTATGCCATTGTAAATGAAGCTCACAGTGGGCAAACATACAGCTTCCTAACAAGACTAGAGGTACAAGACAAAGTCAGTTTCAACTGACTGAACACTCACAGGTGGACTGTCACCAAGCTGTCTCTAATTAAGCCCGAGCAGTCCTGTGATTCAGCCAGGCTGTTGGTTGGTTGTATTCCGTTACTTCAGTCCAGAGTGCCTTGTGGCAATCTACTCAGGAAGCAGTCTAGGAGCCTGTATCTCCCTTCCACTGCAAGCTGTAGAGTGATGAGCCTTTTGGAATCTAAAATACGTAACAAAGTTCTCTTTTTCCATCCTAATTTTACATTAAATTGTATGAGTTTGGGGTTTTACTAGTCTTTCTCTTAAATGACCATTAAACACACTCTTTGATGTGCTTTCTGTGGACTTTACTGAAAAAATTCCTACAGGTGGGTATTATCTGTTGAGTTGTTCTTTGATATATGGCAGATATTTTACTTTTCAAAATATGCTCTGTGTGTATATTTTATAAAGTATTATTATTAAATTCAGTGTAAAGTCACTTATAACACAAATTTCTAGCTGTGCATAGGACTTACAAACTAAATTCAGTGCTGGGAACTTCATTGTTTTATGGCATATGGATTTTGTTTTGTTTTGTTTTTAATAATAAGACTGTAGAATCAATTACTTATTTTTTCATTTCAGGAATAGATTGAAGAAAACATGGCCAATCAACGGGATTACATTAGCAGACCTATTTGCAATGGAATTTCTGTTCCTGAAAATAAAATCAATTCCTTAGTGGCTGAAGGTCATGGACAACAAATTCTAAAAGTACTACAAAAGTTCAGAGAACAAAATATATTTTTTGATTTTAAAATTCTTGTGAAAGATGAAATAATTCCCTGTCATCGTTGTGTACTGGCAGCATGCAGTGATTTTTTCAGGTAAACTTTATTTTGGCATGAGTTTGCAGGAAACAGATTTTAAGTTCTCTGTGAGGGAGGGAAGGAATAGAATTACAAAAAAAAACCTTAAAAAAAATAACACAACTTATATATATCTGCGGAGTTTTAAGCAAAGCATTCAAATATTATTTTGAGGTTATGCCAGGTACAGCTGTTTGTATTTCCACAAGCCATGAGGACTCAATGAATCTGAGATGCAGACAGCAGTCCATACTCTGAAATACAAGTTTCAAATCATAAGTGTGTGGGTCTGCTGTTAGGTAGAACTGACACAAATTATGTATATTTAAGTTACCTATTGCCTATATTAGTACTTGAAGATCTGCAGGGATATTGTTTGGCTTTTTATATGACAGTCTATGTACTTTGACGTGTTTATATTGTGAAACATAACAGATTGATTACAAATATATCTTGTACTGAGCAATTATGGATAAATTTTACATGGCTTTGGAATGGGACTGGATTTTGTTTGTCTAAGATGAGTGGTCAGTATACTAGAGATTGTCTTCAAAGGTATTTAAACAGATATATATGCTTTTTCTAAACTACAGATTTTAGCTTTTCAGCATAAAATGGATCTTCCTTCTAGGTCTTAAAGCTAGGTATTCTTAAGAGACAGCCAGATCATTCACATACAGGATATTAATTTATAGACAAACCTTGGTAACCTTTTCCTTAGAAAGACCGAAACTTGTAATTCCACACTGAAACTGTTTCTGAATACAGTTTCTTAAAAACAAAGCTAGGACTCTCTAACAGTGAAAAAAATGGGTTTCTGGGAATGAGTTAATGGCCTCAATTCGGTTGCTCTTACATAGGTGACAAGTGTTACTTTCAAATATCCTGGAACATCCCATGGTCTATGGGAATCTGCCATATCTGACGGAAAATAGCTAGATGTATTTTTAGAATCACTGAAAAAAGAAGAAATGCGTATGAAAAGAGCAATTTCTCCGCTGTAATAGCAGATTTGGTTTTTTCTCCAACACACAGAACTACTTGCATTTATGTCTTTACTGCTTGACAGCACCAAGATGATCTAGTAGAAAGAAATATTAGGATGAAATAGGTTTCAGTGGTAATTTTTAGTACTGGAATTAAGCACATGGAAACATATGTGTCCTTTTCACTACCTACAGACTCTTCAGATTAAAATTTGCCAGGAAAGATCTCTCCCTGCTTCTAACAGTTGATAGGGTTGATAGTAGCAGCCATCAGATTCATAAGTTGTCCTGGAATGCAAGGCCCATTTTTTAACTTTAAGGAATAAAAAGTACCTAAGTCCACTAGCTACATTTTAAAATGGAACACTTTTAGTCTTCCTTGGCCTTTGGACTTCTCTTAGTTTTGGTTTCATTGTGTAAACCCAAGATTCAGGAACATTTTGATCCTTACTTGTTAGCTTTGAGAGTCAAAGACTTTGCTTACGTTGCTCTCCTGCTGGTTGCTATTTTACTCCCTAATTAGAGATTTCATAGGTCTTGGGTTAATGACAAAACGACTCTAAGTGTCATCATTTAGTATGCAAAGAGGTCTTGGGATGTAGGTGTCTTACTGTAATTTTGTGTTCTTGTTCAGGAAGTCAGTCAAGTTCCTGACTTACCAGACGTTCACTTCCCAAAGAGTATACTATATACAGTGATTTTTATTTTCCTCTTTGGCTTCAGAAAAGGGTGGGATTTAAAAAATCTTGTATGATAGAGATACTAATGCTATAACTGAACTATGATATAATATTTTTAATATTAATTAACTATTATATATTAATAATCCAGATTCTCTACTTTGCATTTGATGATTTATCTGAATCTTCCTCCACTGTCATCTTTTGTCAAATTCAGAAGCCACTGCTATCCCAGCCTGATGCTTAGGCTCTGAGAGGGTAGGGAAAGGGATATTGCAGCACTATTCTGTTGCCAGCAGTTACCTGCTTGAAAAACTTTAATTATTTTATCTTGCTATGTTAGATTGTGTGAAATAGTTAAATGCTGTTATGTATTTAGAATAAAGCAGCTAAAGTTGTAATAAAATTTCCACAAATCTACTGATCAGTAGTTCATTCCACTATTTCAACCATCATCTTTGTATTCAGTTACAATCTACTTTCTGCACAGTTTCATTGTCATGCAATCATTTGTCAAAACCTCATTTTTTCTCTGACATTGGCCTGTACTCATACATCTCTCTGTCAACTGTAAAGCAAGAATTAAGTTTCCTTGGGTTTTTTCTCCTCATTCACCCCTTTACCTACTTTTATTTCTGAGGACTACACCCATCATCCATCCTGCCATTTGCTCAGCCTGCAGTTTGGAAGGCTTTTTTTCACTTAATTTTGTGTATTCCTCCACAGTGCGTTACTTAAATCATGGGGCTTTTTTAACATAGATTTTTTAAATCAGCCTTTCTTTCCTAAGCTGTTGAAACTGATGCTGTCCTGAACAATTTCACTTCTTCTCTCACATTGAGAGCTGCAGACTTCATCGCTGTCTATGAAATCCATACAAAAACCAGGTGCTGCTATCATTTTGTTAAGCCATCACATTAAACATGTTCTTACCACCAATCACTTTTGCTTCAAACATACCAAGTAAATGCATTGTTCTTACAAGAACTTCTGTACTTTAGGCCTTATTTAGACCAGCCCACATTACTATATGCCCTTGTCTCCTTCCTCTCACATCAGTTTTCTTTTCTGTTTGCTAAATCTTTAATTTGTGTGTATATCTTCTGTATTTTATTCACAGGGCCATGTTTGAAGTTAATATGAAAGAACGAGATGATGGCAATGTTACTATTAGTAACCTATCACCCCAGGCAGTGAAAGCTTTTCTTGATTATGCTTACACAGGAAAAACAGAGATAACCAATGATAATGTGGAAATGCTCTTCCAACTGTCGTCATTTCTTCAAGTTTCACTCCTTTCCAAAGCTTGCAGTGACTTCCTAATAAAAAGTATTGATCTTGTGAATTGCTTACAGTTGCTTTCTCTCTCAGAAAGTTATGGGTCCGTCCGTCTGTTTGATCATGCACTCGATTTTGTACAGCACCACTTTTCATTGCTGCTCAGATCAAGCGATTTTTTGGAGATGAATTTTGAGATATTACAAAAATGTCTCGAGGCTGATGAACTAAATGTCCCTGAGGAAGAATCAGTGTTGAAAGCTGTCCTCCAATGGACCAAACACAACTTAGAAACACGGCAGAAACACCTGCCTAATTTGATTAAAAAAGTGAGGTTACACCAGTTACCTGAAAAGACTTTGCAGGACTTTCTGCATTCTGAAGAACACTTACTTAAGAGTGCTGATTGCTCAGTAATAATCAGTGATGCAGTTAAAAGCGTGCAGAACTTTAGTGGACTATTTCCAGATGCACGTCCTTCAACAACAGAAAAATATATATTTGTTCATAAAACTGATGAAGATGGAGAAAACAGACATACATTCTGCTACAACATCAAAACAGATAAATGGAAAGAACTACCGCATACGCACATGGTTGATCTGCCAGGGTCAAGTTTATCTAGCTATGGAGAAAAGATATTTATAACAGGAGGATGCAAGGGGAATTGTTATAGGACTGTCAGGCTTCATATTGCTGAACCGTTTCATGATGCCACTGACCAAACCTGGTGCTACTGTCCAGTCAGCAATGAATTCTCCATAGTGTCAGCTATGAAAAAACCAAGGACAATGCACACATCTGTTGTAACCTTAAATCAGCTCTTCGTAATAGGTGGAAAGACCAGAGGAGCTCAAGAAACTCGAAGTCTTTTGGATGTAGAGTCCTATAATCCTCTTTCCAAAGACTGGAAATCCGTAAGCCAATTACCAAGAGGTATCTACTATCCAGAAGCAAGTGCATGTCAGAATATCATTTATGTCCTTGGCTCAGAAGTTGAGATTACTGATGCCTTTAATCCATCCCTTGACTGTTTCTTTAAGTATAATGCTATGACTGATCAGTGGTCTGAGCTTGTAGCAGAATTTGGGCAGTTTTTCCACGCAACTCTAATCAAAGCTGTTCCAGTGAACTGTACATTGTACATTTGTGATCTCTCCACCTACAAGGTCTACAGTTTTTGCCCAGAAACCTGTGTTTGGAAAGGGGAAGGATCTTTTGAGTGTGCTGGCTTTAATGCAGGGGCAGTTGGGACAGAAGATAAAATTTATATACTAGGTGGTGATTATGCTCCAGAAGAAATCACAGATGAAGTTCAAGTCTATCATAGTAGTAGGTCTGAGTGGGAAGAAGTTTCACCAATGCCAAGAGCCTTAACTGAGTTTTACTGCCAGGTCATCCAATTTAATAAATATAGGGACCCCTGGTCACCCATACTGACAATTTGCGCTGGAGAATTTTGAAACTCTTGAGTCAAAAGAATCTATTTAAATGCACAAGTTTTAGAATAGTTTTTAAGTATTAGTTCACAGATGGAGAAATATGTACTCATTTGTTTGAATTTTAAGTTTAAATTGTTTGCTGTAGGATTGCTTTTGGGAGAGTCTGTTAAAATGTCATTCATGCGAGTCATTACACAGACAGTATTACTTAATTTTATATACAACTCTTCTCTGTAATTATCAGAATAATTTTCAAAATTATACCACTTTTCAAAAAAGAATATTCATGAAGAATTAATTGTGTAATACATGCCATTATTTCTGTAATACTCAGTTGTCCCAGTAGACAAACTGCTAAATGAGAAAACTGACTGTGATACTGTTTTCCCTATATAACTGAAGTTTAAAAGAAATTTTCATTAGTGTTATTTAGATTTTTATGTTGATAAACCTGTATGCTTGTCAGCTTTATCTTGTCAGAATGACTTTAGCAAGGGCAAGAGCCAAAGTGACCTTCACAACATTAAAACCAGGTATCTAACTTGAAGAGACTGATAATTCCTACCATCTTACTTCAGGTCTTCAGTTTTACCAGTTTTTCTCCATCCTTGTGCCTTAGTAGTAGCTTTATTTTCTGTTTCCATCCCATTAACTGTGGCAAGATAAACTTCAATAACATACTGCAGGGTAGGCAAGATTTCTACAGATGGGTGATTCATGTGATATGTTTGTGTCAGTCATGTTGTTAAGGAAAGAAAAACACTTCAGGATGTTTGCTAACAGAAGTCTTCCATCTCTGAAGTCTCCAGTGCTACCTACTAAGCAGTCACTAGGCTGCTCATAGCAGCAAGCTGTAAAACAAGGTGTAGTTGTTGCTTTGGTTAAAAACGTTCGTATCTTGTCATTCATCAGCTACAAAGTTACAAGACTACAGCCCCATATTACAAGTCAAAGTAAATAGTATTTCTGAGGTAAGAAATAATGTTGTGGTTTAAATGAATTAGAAGACTTTATCTTGTACTTCATGGTAATCTTAAATGTTAAAATATTACACATTAAACACTAAACAATATATTGCTTGATAAACTTTTAAGTAGTCATCTATTATAATGTTAAAATTATAATGGACTTCTAGTATTAATATTAGTCTAGCCATACATTGTGAAGTAAATTTGAACTCATACTTACAGACTGGGTCCTCTTTGTGACAGGAGGACACTGAAATTACCTAGGTTTCATCAATTAATTTGTAATCTAGAGTCTGAGAATTGCCTTTCTTAGCAGGTTTAATAAGACACTGAGAGAGCCCTTATGTTCCATATAAGTATTGTGTAAGCAGTATGGTTGTCTTCTGCCAGACAGAATAATGGTTCTAAACGTTTAAGCACATCTTTTCCAAGCAGTTTCAAAAATGAATAAAGTTTAGTGAGGCATCAGAGATGTCTTCCATATGTCTTGAGACAACTGTGGTAACTCATTATCACAGCACTACTGCATGTACTTTTAGCAAAACTCAAGCTCAGTATTAATACTTAAAGCTTAATATTGTCTTGCAACATGCTTCTGTTTTAAACAGTAAAAAACAGAAAGCTCCAGTTCTGTGATTGGCTCTATAAATTGTTATACCTTTATGAATTTAGGTAACATTCATCATAACTATTTTCATAAGTACATAAAATTATAAGCATTTGGAGAATTTGTTAATAGAGCAGAACCCTTCCACTCAATAATTTCTTATATTAATATGCGTGTTAGTTCTGTAGAAGTAAGTAGCTTGTTGTTACCATATTTCAGGCAATTTCCACATGTATTTTGTTTTTTTTTTCATAATGAATCTCCAAATCATATTTTAACTAAACATAGTTAGGTAACCTTTACAATCACCTTATGGAAATGTAAGTATTTTTATATTGGGACACAACTACTTTTTGTTAATGCAAAGTAAATGTATTGAGGAGAGAGAGGAAGAATACTGCTGAAACTGCTTACTGAAACACTAGGAAAAAAATAGACACATAGACAAGCAGTAGTTTTAGTTTTAATAAAGCTACTCAGGGTAGCATAGAGACTTTGTTAACCATTAATTATTGCAACTTGTCACATCATTGGAATACAAGGCCCAATTCATCTTTGCTTGTGTATTTGTGTTGTTTTTATACCTGAGTAATATGAGTATACAATTTATGCATTGAGGAAAGTAACATGCCCACAGTACATGGGTAGAAATAGCTATGCAAATTGGGAGACTAGAGAATTGCAAGAATTTTTTAATTGCCACTGCATGACCACATTTCTGGATGAGATAAACAGCAAGTGAATGAGTCATTCAGGTGATGCTCTTTCCCCTAACTTTTTCCCTACAGCAGATTTTATTTGGCAGTCTTCAATCCAGCTACTTGCTATATGTGTAAGGCTCTGGCATCTGACATTGAACAGAGCAATGATGTATGTGATAAATTCCTCAGTATAGATAGTGAAAACTGAATGAAGCTGAACTGGGAAAACAGACAAGCTTCTTTAATATTCTACACTACACTTGAGCAGGAAATAATGTCAGTTCCCAGTTTGACAAATCAGTCATGGATTTCACAGGGAGCTGAGCTGTCTTACTCAGTGATCAGGAAATAGTGTAATAATGTCAGTTAGTTTCTTGCATTGCTTACGAAAAGTTAGTGTGAAATAGTACTGATCTTCATTAGTTAGGCAGGTACGCCCGTACTACCACTCTCACAGAAGGAGAAAGGGTCATTTGCCACATTTCCATGTACAAAATCTAGTAGCAGAATTGAATGCAGAAAAAGCAGAAGTGTTAGAAAGTCATGGTTAAAAACAAGGCTTTATGATAGACTTAAGGATCTCTGTTGCAAGCCCTGTGATTAATTGCTAAAATTGTAAGAAGTTTCAGTGAAGTCAACTACACAGGAGAATATGGATTACTTGCATGAGTAACTGCTGTAGGTCTGGATCAAACAGATTTTTCAGTCTACACAGCTGTTACACAATTTTAAAAAGTCACAAAATTAATACAAAGTGAGTGTTCCTCTATCTTTTCAGACTTTTCAAAGCTCTATGAAAAAGTACCTTCCTCTAAAAAGTTGACTTGGTTAAAGATTACTTATGTTCACACTGAAATAGAATGATGTTTAAAACATACAAATTGCATGTAAAAGTATTATCTATTTGCACTTAAATGATGTAACCAAAACATTTCTAATAGTATTCTATTTTATGTCACGGAACACATTATAAGCATGACCAGTATAATATACACAAAGATAATATATATTGTATGTGGGATTTTAGTATCCAGTGATGATTATATTGGATAATCTTAATTTTTAAAGACTGCTGTCAGAACATTATGGCACTTTGCTAATGTTATCCTACTGGTTTAGTTGTTATAATATCAATTATTCAGGTGTTTATATTGATTATATTTGCACAGACCTGATGATTATTATTTAAGTACTAATTAATTTGTTTTCTATATTCTAAATACATTTGTAGTAAGTCAGTTTACTGCTGTTAAAAATTCATTATATTCACAAAATGGAGTAGATTTTCCAGGTCAGATTTATTTATGGTATTACTGTATGAAGAAAACTGTTTACCTCCTCTGGTTAGTATTGGGCAGTAGGTATGGTATAGGCTATAGAATGTG
The DNA here is from genome assembly GCA_013398175.1 of Climacteris rufus. Lineage (NCBI taxonomy): Eukaryota > Metazoa > Chordata > Aves > Passeriformes > Climacteridae > Climacteris > Climacteris rufus. The sequence goes on from VZRZ01005291.1 coordinate 351,476, forward strand.
CTGACTGCAGTTCCTAACGTGGAGATTAATTTTAGATGTTTCTGTTTGTAGGCTACCAACAGGAGGCAGCATAAGATCTATTTTAATTAAAACAGACTGAAAACAGGGACGTATTTGACAATATTTATAGTTGAACATTATGCTCAATTTATTTTTTCTTTTCCTTCTAACACCCAGTAAAGCATAAAGAACAGTAACATTTTGCTGCTGCCTGGGCTCTGCTGATATGCGGAAAGTACGATACTATATTTGCCGAGATGTTCATTCTTTTGCAAAATAAAGCACTGAGCAACTGAATCCTTCTCAGGTCTCTTTCTTTATGTTTTCAGTGAGTTTCAAACTACAGACAATCTACAGTGTTTCTAATGCAGTTAAGCTCTATTTGTTTGGTTGTTTGTTTTTTTTTTCAATTGGAGAACATTTTGAACATTGTAACCAAGAATGCATGGATGAAAAAACTGCAGTGAGGGGTTTTTGTAATTATCCTTGGCTCGTGTATTTGTATATCCTTTGCATACTGAGTTACTGTTCCTGTGCTAATTTTAATTGTCTGCTGAAAAGTTCTTAAGTTTAGCATTGTAAGGTAGTACTTTAAATTGGTATCCTTTTGTTTTTATTGGATCCCTCTAGCTCAGATTGATATACAGGTTTTTTTAACAGTTTAAGTATTGCAAATGATTGGGTGTTTATTTTTACTGAAAGGGACTTCCATATGACTATGGCTTTAAATAAAAGGAGATAAAAGCTACTTAGTCAAAACTTCGCATGCAAAGAGGTGCAGAAATGGCATCGATACAAAGTGAAGGAGCGCTGTGTTGTCTTGTGTTCTTCCAAAATGTAACATTCTGTAACCCTCAAACTTCTGTATAGATAAAATAGTTACAGCAATACAAATTAACCTTCCAACACTGCAAGGCCTTTGCCCCACAGCTAGCGAAAGTCACTTGGAGACGTGTACAAAGCGTTCCTTCACAATGTTAAAAGCTTCTATTGAACAATGAAGGGATCCACAAACCAAATTTGAGAGCTCTTGTTGTGTAATCCTGTGCACCATGGATTTGAACAGTTTGCATCTGAAGTAGACCATGTGGTGGGGATTTTCTTACTGGCATCAAAAGCAAGGAAGAAATAATCTGGGTTTAATAATTAAAATACACACAAATTGCACATAAATTCAAGACAGTTCACATAATTGGAGGAGGTCCAAGGACTTTTGTTGGAGGAAGCTGGTATATATCAGGATTTTTCACCAGTGATCAATAGTCCCCATCAAAGAAGTAACAATCTTGTGGAAAGTAGAGCTAGTTATAATTATGTGTACAGCTACTCTAGGAAATCATATGCTTCCTTAAAATTATTCTAATGGATATTTAGTGGTTTTGTCCTTCACAATAAAAGAAGGATACTCAATGAGGTATAATTAGGACTAATTATTTTTGCAGACTGGCAGAGGTTCAGGCTGTTAATGACTTCCATTTTCCGTCATTTATGCACCTACTTGCACCTAAATGTAGTTTGCACTAACTGGCAAGGCCTTTAGGGCACACTTGAATGTTACTTCTGAGCACTGTCAAAATACTGATAATAATGTAAAGGGAAGCCTAATTCATGCATTGGTCTCAGTAAGGAATATCCCTATATTATACATACCAGCAATGTGGCAGTCTTGCTACCCCTACTCCTTACCATTTTCTTTTTTAATATGATTTTCAGTACACAATGGGCAAATATGGCAGCAAAACTATCACTACCTGTAAAAAACCTGATAAATTAATAGTTGGCTGAAACTGAAAACTACAGTTTTCAGGAGACTTGTTGTTTCATCACAATTATGATCACTTGAAGCTGTATTAATCAAATAACCCATCTGTCCAGTGAAAATGTTCAAATGCTCATTAGAGCTCAGAGCTTGGATTTGAAAGGACTGGGCAAGTAATTATTAACGAATATGCAAAGTAAGACATGCACGCATCAGGGTAGGCAGAATAGAGGTACCAAACTTGGGAAAAGCAGTGCCCTAAGCCTGCACGAAGGTTACGTGGCCAAGGCAGCCGGCGGTAACACTGAGGGCAAGGACCAGACGCATCTTGGGTGGCGGAGACGAGCGCCCCAAGCCAGAAAACTCCACAAAAGCGTTTTGTGTGTATATTCACCCACATCAATGGCCTGGTGGCTCACACATGCAGCACTTCCCGAACGATTCTGTAATTACAGGATCTGATTGTCGTGGTTAAGTTATTTCTCCATTTTAATCACAAACCGCGCAGTTCAGGAGGTTGCCGCGCGCTCGCCCTGGGTAGCGGCATCATAAACCTCCCGGCCACACCGGTCCCGGCTGGTCCTGCACAGTTATCCCGCACCCTCGGACTGCCCCTGCGTCTCCCTCCTTTGCAGGCCGCCGCCGAATCCTTCCCACCGGCCCCCTCCCTGTGCCACGCCCTCACACGGAGAACTGGACCAAACCCACCCCACCCAGCACCGCCGCGACCCCGCGGAGGCTCCCTCATCGGGGGCGGGCCGTGGCAGCCGGCAGCCAATCAGCCACAGGCCTGGGGAAGACAAGCGGCGACCGCAGCCAATGGCTGCCTGGCAGCTGCGCGCGGTGCGGCCCCGCCGGCGAGGGCACGCGGGGGATTCCGGCCCGACTGGCGCGT
>VZRZ01005291.1:354572-394572 GCA_013398175.1 Climacteris rufus
CCCCCCGGCGCTCGGGGGCCGTGCGGGCCGGGGCAGCCGGCCGTGCCCCCGCCTCCCTTTGTTGCGCCTTGGTTTCCCTGCGGCGCTCCGGGTGGGACCGAGCTGGCCCCGGACCCGCGGCTGTGCCCCCCTCCTCCCTCCGAAAGGCGCTCCCCACGCTGGGGTTTCTGTTCCCGTGCGGGGCCGCGGCTCGTTCCGGGGAAGGAGAACTTTCGCCTGATGAGTCTGTGGCTTCAATAGCCTGAATCCCCAGCTGCTTCCCATCCTCGGTGCCTTCTCCCTTCTTCGTTAAATTATCCGTCTAGGTGTCGTTGGTTTCCTTCTGTGGCAGCATTTTCGTTTGTGTAAACCGCCGGCTTCTTGCAGGACTGTGTTCAGTGATGTGTTGGGCAGCACCCGGATCCTCCTCTACTAAAACCAGACTTTGTACAAAATCATAAGTTGCTCCAAGCCAATGTAGCCATCTGTTAGGGATCACACAAAACGTGTTTTAGAAGGCCCTAGGCAAAGATACTCAGACACTGTAATTTTGTTTAAAAAAACTTAGAGAGATAGCAGGTCTTCCTAATTTGAATGTTTTTTTATTCCAGCATAAGCCCTGAAAGTTTTTAAAAAAGCTAACCATCAAGATATATTTTTTTAAAATACATAATTTTTGTAAAGAATTATTCAAATTTGATGCTAGGAACAGTCCTTCGGTCCTGGTGAATGCATGGTTCTTTTTGTTTGCTTCCTTGCATGTTTTGTGGGGAATTTGTTCTTTTTTTTGTTGGTCCTACACGTGGTCGGACAATAAGGTGTGAACAAAGGAGACAGAAATGACAGAGGCAAAATGAGGTTCCCTCTGCCTTTAAGTACGTCAGAGGTATTCAGTGTGTGTGTTCTGTCTGTTTATGGAGTTTCCAGCTTAGTTTTACAATGTTTGTTTTTTTCCACCCCTAACAAATAGTTTTTCCTTCTTTAGCCCAGTGATGAGAATCTTCTTGATCATGGGTTGCTTTTGGCCTCACAGGCCAAAACTCGTATGTCCATGTTGCCATCTTTTCTGGAAGACCCTTAAAGTCTTTGTCATCTCATCAGAATTGGGTTTTTTTTCCTAGCCAGCACTGCACATTTCTACCCGAATTGTAAAAGTATGCATTTTGCATTGCAGTTCACCCCCAGGTTCTTGTGCACCTCCTCACTGACAGAGCATGGGAAGCTGAAAAGTCCTTGACTTAGAGTTGGCACTATCTAGCCACAACCAACCCACCAGTGTGTTATCAACATTGTCACACTAATCTAAAACACAGCCCTGTCCCAGCTTACTAGGAAGAAAATTAATACTATCCCAGTTGCTGAGGTTTGGGATATTAATTGTTTTTTCCTGTAGTTATCTACCATATGTACAAATCCTAGCTTATTTACATTCCTATCTCTTATATACTTAGCATATGTAACAGTTCATTTTTCCTCATTAAAGAGTAACATCCTGGAGACCATCTAGTGGCTAAAAACAAATATCTCAAACCTCAGCTTTAGTTAGATAATAAGGCTTTTTAGTTAATATATCAGAAAGGCACACAGTGCCACAGTGGACTTGAGCCATCTCTTGGAGTAAATATTCTGTTAGGACAATTCCCTAGCTCCATTTATATTAATAAGAAAAGAATTGTCCTTAATGAGGAAATGTGCTTTCCTAAAGGAAACAGTTAGAAAAGACAAGATGTCCTTACCGATTGGAAGTTAGTAGTCATGAGTTTTAAAATAGGTAGGTTTTGCTGATGTTTCACTGGGAAATTCAGGAGCTTATATCAGATGTGTTCTAGCAAAAGTTAAAAAAAAGTCTAAAAGAAAACTTTACCTAATAAAAGAATTGGATGCCAGTAGTTTCCAAGTTAGTAGTCTAGTTCTTAAAGATTATGTCCTTAGCTTATGGCATAAAATCCAAACCCAAGATTAGACACTTCACAAAGAGTGGCTGGGGAAATCAGTCAGGTGATGCAGAGCCCTGGTGCAAGGAGCAGTGGGCTGACCCACAGGGTAACCTGACGTTTGCATATTTTAACTCTCAGCCTTCTCTGGAGCTAAGGAAAAAGCTTGCCTGTCAGCTTTTCCCATGTTGATGTAGAACTGCATTCAAAAGCTGATGAAAATTTGATTTGGAAACCTGGTTGATTTTTGTTTGTTTTCTGTGTTTGTGCTCACATTATCCTGCTGTGCTAGCACTGAGAAATTAGGAAGACCCAGGGTAACTAGCGCTACCATGAGTCTCTAAAATCCTCTGGTTCCCAGTTGCTGGGAATGACCAGAACCTTGTTTACCCAGCTGAGGCTAAGTAAAGGACTTAGCCAGTAGATACCTTGCGATAAAAATGGTTGTCGTTCAGCAGAAGTCTCCTAAGGGGTACGCTTAAAGACCAGATAAAGGGTCTCAGAAAAATGTTGTGTAATTCTAGTAGATACATCATTGCGTTCTGGTATAAATCTGACTTTCTAAACGGCAGCTTTTTTTTTACTACTGGTCATGTCAAGTTAAGGGTCTGCATTAAAGCAGTAGGTTATATTATTTTTTTAAAATAATGCCCTTTTCTCAAAACCATTTGGAATTTTATTTTCAGAAGGACAGAAATGTGTGTGTTAAATTTCAGTCTTAAGCAAATCCCAACAGGCAAAGCTCTTAAAGAGTTGAAGGAAAATAGCAGTATTTTTGTAGTGGAAATATCAAATCAACCTTAACAGTTTGTGACATGGATTTATTAATGGTTTTATAATTCATAGGAGATTAGTGGAAGTAGCTATGTCTAATTTGTATTCAGAGTTTAACAAAATGGTTTTCTTTTATCAAATAAACAATTATCTCAAAATATGCATTCCTTAAATGACAATTTAGGAGTCAAGTTGTTAAATGAAAATGTGGTGTGTACCTTGGAGATTTACCTTGTTTGCTCTTTTTCTCTTAGGAAGCCTGACAAATAGAAAAATACTACAAAGTGAAGAGAAAATTTACTTCACGAGAACTGAGTTCTGCTTTCATTGGCTTTTAAATTTATTTATATTAGTAGGTGATTAGTGTCAGGTCATCTCTGTGGTCTACTGTAGTGAAATTATTAGGTTAAATCTGGAAAAAATGAAACAGTTGAAAAGGAAAAGAAAAAGCAATTTTAGTGTTCAGGAAACTCAAACTCTCCTTAAGGAAATCAGGAAAAGGAGAGAAGTACTCTTTTCAAAGCAACTTAATACAACAATTAATGAGATGAAACGGAAAGCTTGGGAGGAAATAGCAGAGTGTGTCAATGCTGTAGGTGAAGGAGAGCAAAGAACAGGGACAGAAGTGAAAAGGCGATACCTTGACTGGAGAGCACTCATGAAGAGAAAACGTCTGAATGCAAACATCAAAGTAGTAGGTGCTGGGTTTCACCTTCCTTCATCCAATTTAGATGACTCTCTCAATGAAGACATGGATGAGAAAATGGGGTTTGCAATTGAATCTAGTTTTGAATGGCAAAATATCACTGACTTCAGAGAAGCCGGTGGATCTTTAACAGAAATCAAAGTAGAAGAGGAAGAGGAGGATCCGCAGAATTTCGAAGTGAGTGACTGACATACATGAGCTATATGCAATTGCTCATTGCCTTTGTTTCATTTCAGCATAAGGCTTTCTACTGTGTCTCTTCATAGCATCTGTTTCTGTTTTTTTTCTGAATGTGTGAATTAAACTGTAGAAATAAGTATATTTCAGAGAGATGGTGTTGAAATCTAGCAACTTGCAATTGAGTAGAAGGTCTTGGATGTTGATTATTGATTGGATATCCCTAAACTTTGAGTATGTCTTTGCACATGTATTTTCCATTTGTATGTGCCACAGATAAGAATTCAGATAGTTCAGTCAATGGAATGAAAATATGCTGTTGTAGGAAACTGGTTATTTTAATATTCCACCTGTCTGGATGGATGAGCAGAGAAGAGAAATGCTCTTCTGTAACAAATGAAAGTATATGTTACCTGCAGGTACAGAAAGAATACACAAGGAAGTATGATACTGTTTGCATTTCTTAAAATTAACCTACAGGACATGAAAACATTACTTGAATTAGTCAGTCAGACACTCTTCTCTGTCAGAATTTTAGTGCAAATTTGACAAGTGGCTGTGAATTCTATAGACAGGCTGTTACTCTTGGTAGTACTGTGACTGTCCTGGTTAAGGCAACCAGCTGGAGTGCTGTTGGGATGGTTTTGCTGTTCCTCTACAAATACATAGTTCTCATTTCAGAAAGGGGTACTCAAACAATTTTGCTTGGGTTTTTTTGGAGGGAGGTTTTTTGCTGTTTTTTTTCTGAGTGGGAGAAGTGGGGAAGCAACTCCTGTCTTAACTCCATTGATATGTGTGCTTGGAAAAAATTAGCCTAAGCTGTTAAATGGTAGTGAGAGTACTGTCAGACAGTGCTGAAGAACAGTGTGTGTCTTCTCTAATGCTAGAGGACTGGCAGTGGCTCTCAGAGTCTTAAGGTTTTCCTGAACACTGACCTTCCTCAGTTTGTCTATCTCTTGCAGCATACTTACTGGGAGACAGTGTATCTCTCATGTACTATGAATTTGTAGCGCATAAGGGCTGCTTCTGCATTAAATGTTACAGTCTGCTGAGAGCAGCGGTCCTAACCACCTCATTGTCTGTGTCACAAATAGCTTTACAGCAAATATGATAATTCAAAATGGTTAAACAAGTCCTATTTATTGATCCACTTAAGAGTTGGAAGGGTTAGGAGCATGTGAAAAATGTCAGTGTTAAATGTTTTCTAGAAATTGAATCCTCAAGTTACTGAAGATTAGGTTAGCTTATATAACACATAGCCTATGGATCCATCTGCTCTGATAAATAATTAGTCACAACAAATTCCTAGTCGCTTACATAAATGTCACTCAGCTCTATGAAAGGTAAGAACAACATATGGTCTTCTAGATCCTGTTTTCTATCAGTTGTTCTGAATGATCTGTAATAACAACTGTGCTGTATTTTCTGTATGTTCTTGCATGTTCACTGACAAGCTGATTTTCCATTTTTCGTTACCAGATACTAACTTGCAGATTGAGCCTGTTTCTCTTCCTGTGTAATGATTACAAAATCTAGCATGGTTATTTCACAACATACGAGTTAAACACTTGTGAGTAGCTTTAAAGATGAAAAAAATGCAGTATGTTCTTTTCAGTCAAGTTGTGTGTAACGAATTTATTCTGGCATAAAAACCAGAATGTAATTCTTGTCTGTCGCATTCCTCCCTGCAGTTCCCTATTGAGGAAGAAGAAGAAATATTGTCATCAGTTCTGCCAGATTCGAAAAAGGAAAATGACCTACCCGACTTCCCCCACATTGAAGAGTTTGGAAATCTAAGCTCTGCTCAAGCTAGGCTAGCCTATGAAGATTCTCACTTGCTCATAAATCTGGAGAAGCAAAAGGTGGAGCTGGAGAAACAACGACTTGACATCGAAGCGGAAAGGCTGCAGGTGGAGAAGGAGCGCCTGCAGATTGAAAAGGAGCGGTTGCGGCACATTGACTTGGAGCGTGAGAGGCTTCAAATTGAGAAGGAGCGGCTTCAGATTGAGTGGGAGAAACTCAGGCTAGAGACTCTGCATGCTGAAAAACCTGCCCTGGAAAATGACCTCACCCAAACAGAAAAACCAATCGTGCAGCCTCTGGATCTAGAAACTGAAAAGTTAAAACTTGAAAAGGAACGTTTGCAATTAGAGAAAGAGAGGCTGCAGTTCCTAAAGTTTGAGTCAGAGAAGCTGCAGATTGAGAAGGAACGCTTGCAAGTGGAGAAGGAGCGCCTCCGAATTCAGAGAGAGGGTCACTTGCAGTGAATGTCTCGACTAAAGTGTCTACATTAGTGTTTTGATGTTTCTAAATTAGAAGTAGTTCTTTTCCTAATACTGAAACTGTCCTAGAGGCTTAACATTCTTCTGTTCAGAGTTGAATGTTGATGTTAAACTGAAAAAAAAATGGTGCTGAATATGTCAGTGTGCCTACATAAATGAGCTTATGTGTGAAATTGCTTTTCAGTGTATCAGAACGTAAGTGTTATGTTCTCTTGTCTTCAGTATTGTGCTGTATTATTTTGGTGTCCTCTCGTAGATGCCTTGGGAAGAATCAAGGCTGAACCTTGTACTTTTTTTCACTGTACTAACGGTAAGGAAGGATCAGAATAAATTATCATAGGTTGTGAGGACACGGTGCTGACGATAGCCTATATGGTAAAGAATTATAATTCAGGCAGAACACAATAGTACAGAATCATTATGAGATTGGTTAATTAAATTTTATTTCCCCCTCTTTTTTTTCCTCTAGTGCCACAGTTGGGTAAAAGAGTTGCAGAGTTACCTAGCAGTTAAAGTGCAAGTTAAATTCGTTGCTGTTGTGTTTACTGTTGTTCCATGGCTTGAACTGAATGGGAGTGCAGAAAATAGTTTTGGGTTTTTTTGCATGAAGTATTCATAGGAGTTAAAGTTACACATCAGCCATACCTACTATAAGCTGGACTGTTTGTTTCACCAGGTCATTAATAATGCTCTATGGAGTAGAGCACCTGTGTTAGTGTAGCACAGGGATTTACTGATGGATCAGGCATGCTGTCTGATGAGTCTGTGATGACCCCTTGAAGAAAATTGCTAGACCTTGTTTTATGCTTGAGAGACAGTAGCTGGTGATGGGAGTCTGGGAATGGAGATCTGGAGGCTGAGCACAGTCTAAAGAGCACTGAGCTTGAACACTTACACACTCACTGCTGGTTCTGCCTGGCCAGCACCACAGTCTGCAAGGAAGTCAGAAGAGGCTTCTCTGGCTGATACCATGTAGTATGTTTTAGTTAGACAAACAGAAATGGTCAGTGCTGAAGGCTGTCATGATGTTTCATAAGCAATGTGTTCGTATAACAAAAAAAAAACCAACTAAGGAAGGAGGCTTTCTCTTATTTCATAAATGTTTCAATCCCAACTGAGCTAGATTTTACCTTTCTCATCTTTCTACAAGTAACTATGTTTTGTTGACTCCATTTGAAATTTAGGACTGTGAAAATACTAAGTCTAAACAGTTGAGTGACTTAGGTGAATTCTTGTGCAAGTAAATATATTTATACCACTACAGGTTTACTTTTATTCTGCAAAGAAAATGTTATTTTTTTATTACTGAAACAAGTGTGCTTCTACAGTGGAAATAAATTTGACTACTACACTCCAAAATGGCTCTTGAGACTTTCTTCACAGACAAACGAGACTACATCCAAAGAGAAACCTGGATACTTAACACTGCAGCACCCCAAAGTTGCTGATGCCTGTATTCCCTGTGTAGTAAATCAGAGAGATGAGGCGCCTCAGAGTTGGGCTTAAATCAACTGGGACTTACTTGAGAGAGGAAAAAGAAAGGAGACACCAACCAGCTAGACAGAAACGCTGCAGGGGAGATGTATCTGAGCTTTTTCCTCCTGAATGTGGTGGGCTGACCTTGGCTGGCTGCCAGGTGCCCCCTAAAACTGCTTTATCACTCCTCAGCTGGGCAGGGGAAAGAAAATAAAACAAAAGGCTTGGGGCTGGAGGTAAGAGCATAGAGGGATCACTCAGCATTTGCAATCATGGGCAAAACTGACACGACTTGGGGAAATTAGTTTATGAAGAATAATGAGAAATAAAACCAAATCTTTAACCACCTTTCTCACAGCATTCTCTACCCGGGCTTAACTTCACTTCTGATTTTCTCTACCTTCTCCTTGCAAGTAGTGCAGGAGAATGGGGAATGTGGACTGTGGTCAGTTCATCACGCACTGTCTCTGCTGCTGCTTCCTCAAGGAGAGGATTCATCACACTCTTCCCCTGCTCCAGCATGGGATCCTTCCCACACGAGACAGTCCTCCACGAAGTTTTCTAACAGGAGTCCTTCCCACAGGCTGCAATTCTTCGTGAAGTGTTCCAGTGTGGGTTCCTTCCAAGGATGTAGTTCTTCAGGAACAAGCTGCTCTAACATTGGTCCTCTGTGAGGGCTCAAGTCCTGCCCAAGATGCTCCAGTGTGAGCTCCTCTACCCAAGGGGCCGTAAGTCCTGCCTGGAGCCTGCCCCGGTGCAGGCTTCCCCTGGGTCACAGTCTCCTTCAGGTATTTCCACATGCTTGACATGGGCTCATCTATGGGTTGCAGGAGCACAGCTGCCTCTCCACAGGCTGCAGGGGAACCTCAGCTCCAGCACCTGGAGCACCTCCTACCCCTCCTTCTGCACTGACCCTGGGATCTGGGGCTGTTTTGCGCAGATGTTTTCACTCGTCTTGTTGGCTACAGTTGCTCCTTTCCTCTTCTTAAATGCATTGTCCCACTGTCACTACTACCATCACTGATGGACTTGGCCTTGGCCAGGGGCAGCTCCATCTTGGAGCCACCAGGGATTGGCTCTGTCAGACCTGGGGGCAGCTTCTGGCAGCTTCTCACAGAAGCCACCCCTGTAGCCCCTCCTGCTACCAAGACACTGCCATGCAAATCCAATACACGAAAATAAAGTGACAAATTTTCAGCTCCCTGATATCTATCAAGCAAATTGATATTAAAAATAGCTTTCTGTGATTTGGAGAAAATACTTACCTTTTTGTTTTAAAACATGAAAGAGGCAGAATTTAGGGTTTGTCAGGATTGTCTAGCGCATAGAACATTCACTGAAGTAGTGGGATAGCATGGATTTTGTGATTGCTGTACCCTGAGGTGACCAACTTTCTAGGTACCTATTCTGGCTGCCAAACAGGGTGAATAGGAACAAGGGCAACACAGCCCACTTTGCAAGAGGTAGTGACCAGAAGGACACAGCCAGGACAGAGAGAAGCTTCATACCTTCTTGTCTGTAAGAAATGTCTGGCCAGGAAGAAGCAGATGTGGAGTCTGGTTCCTGTTTCGACAGATAAAAGTTGAGCTGCTACTTTATACCAGCACCTCTGTCTTCATGTTTTACTCCATTTGTCCATTAGGATAATGGATTGTATTTTACACTGAACATCTTCAGAATTGCACGTCAAGAGCATTAAAGGCTTTAGGGAAAAATAAGTAGATAAATCTGAGCCATTTCTGAATTCTGAATTGTTTCAAAAATTTGAATACTTCTCCAAATGTTAATAGAGCTTTATGCAAGCAATTACTTTTTCTAACAACTATTCAGCCTTCTAGGGAAATTATGCATCTTTTGCTTATAGAAAACATCTTGGGAAATACTGAATGATGAAATTAAGTGTCATGATAAATCACTGAAAATACAGTTTCAACATAAAATTTAGAGAAAATTACAAAGTTTAATACATTAGTTTTATAGCTTGCTTTTATTCACAATGAAAATGCAGTCATTTTGTGGTAATTTGAATTTAAATGTCATATCTTTAAATACTCATCTGCAATCTCTTTAATTGCTTGATTTGCCAACTCAGGATCCTGATAGTAAAGCCTAAGGGCAAGATTTCGACCATGTAAATGTCACCCAAGTTAGGACATACTCATGAACTCAGTTCTTTGTTAGAGAGGGAGAGATTTGGAGCCTGATTGAAAGAAGGGGCCTGTGATTGTAAGTATTGAGTGACGTTTCCATACTGGAAAGAAGTTTAAAGCAAGGGGGGAACCACACATGTAGGGAGGAAGAAGCAAGTACTTGGAGACCAAAAAAAAAGGAAGTGAAGGTCAAACATTTAGTAAGAGGGAAGGCAGGTGAAACTGATGATAGAGAAAACAGAGTACTGGAAATATCCCCAGTTTTCATTTTAAATGTTTTATCGAGGTTTTGTCTGATGCACTGATGTCAGAGCTTAGGGCTCTGTGACCTGCATGGGAATTAATGTATGGGGAAGGTGCAAAGTGCACCTGAGAGGACAAAGTGCAGCCTGAGGTCAGCAGGCAGCTTCACAGGTGCTGCCACAGGCAGCAACTCACAGAATGCCTGTGTGCCATCTGGTTCCTTGTTCTGCAGCAGCAGCTTATGCTGGGACCTTTATCCATGCCTTTGTGTCCACTGGTCCATGAAGGGGTTTCTAGCCTGCAATTTTACAGCCAGAAGGCTACTTCAGAGATGGGTCCCACCAATATGTGCCTGGCTAAGACATCAATGAAGAGAAGCAGGATTTGTCCAGGTGTTTTCACCATGCAGTTTGGAGACAGGCTGGCTAATGCTTAGCAGTGTTCTGCCAACAGCTAGAGGAAGTCACAGGGTAAGCTTGTAAGTGTGGTCCCCAAGAATAGCCCAGGACAAACAGCAGCCACAGTCCCAACAGGATACAACTCACAAAGCACAGTAGGATTTGAAGGCAGCTTCTTTACCTTCAGTGAGTGGGTTTGTGTTATTTCTGGGGCATTTTGAGGAACTTTCATTGTGCATAAAGAGTTGCTGCAAGCAATGGGCACACAAGGTATAAAATATTAATTTATTAAGACAAACAAGAGATGGTTAGGATTTCATGAGCATTTCTATCCTTACCACCTCAAGTTACCTTTACTAGCCAGGGAGTTATCAGTTGAGAGAGGAAGGGTTTCTAAAATCCCCTTTGCAGGTGGGAACAGAAGCCAGTAGTTTGTGTTTCGTCACCCTTTCACAGAACTGTTCATGCAGTTGCCACAGAAGAGCATCAGTGATGGACATCCTCTTTGGCTCATTCCCCCCAGAAGCTCCCTTCAGAAAGGCACAGAGTGCTCCAAGGAGATGGAGTCAGAGCTAGGGCTGACATATTGCAAACACAAAAATACCCTCAAAAATCCTACTCTGTGTTAGTCAGGAGCCTTGACAGAAATGACAGGTGGGAGAAGAGGGAGGAGGAAAGATTAATTTTTCTCTGTTGTTGCTGAAATTAATTAGTGAATTAAAGCCAGACAGTGTCAGAAAATGTCATTGCATGCAATGGTATTCACTTTTTTCTCTTTTCTTTTCTCTTTTTTTTCCTCTTTTTTTTTTCTCTTTTTTTCCTCTCATTTTCTTTTTTCTCTTTTTTCTTTTTTCTTTTTTCTTTTTTCTTTTTTCTTTTTTCTTTTTTCTTTTTTCTTTTTTCTTTTTTCTTTTTTCCTTTTCCTATTCTTTTTCCTGTTTCTTTTTCCTGTTTCTTTTTCCTGTTTCTTTTCTGGGCCTCACTGTAAGTCTAAATCCCTGCATCACTCAGGCACTGTTGAAGTTTGCAACTAACACTAAGATGAAGTATAAATGGGCTGGATTTTTCCATAGGTTAATGTGTTTGTTTTGCATCAGGGACTCAGAATGTTTGTTGTTGGTATTAGGACTACAGAAACATTTTAAGCCAGGCTGAAAAAAAAAAAAAAAAAAAAAAGAAAGAAAAAAAGAAAAAAGAGAGTAAAAGATAAGAGATTGCATTTTATAATAAATGCCCACCTTTTTTTTGTTTCCAGATAACCAACTTATTTGAAGAAGTGTGTTTCAAGCAAATAGGAGGAGGCAGGAAAGAATGCCTCTAGTATGGACTTGGGGAAACTTTCCTCTCATTCTTTATTATATTTTTTTGGTGAATTTGTACCAAACCCATGATTTTTTAAAGCACTAGCTATGCTACCCATGCTTTTGCCTTGGTGCCACCACGTGATCTAGCAGTGACACAACAGCCTTTGCCACCCAGACAGCATCCAGTGAGAGTCAGGGAGGGCTGGGTAATGGGACTGAGGCAGCTCTTGCACACAACTCATTGCTTTTTCCTTCCTAGTCTCTTAAAGGAAGATCTCCTGACTCTAGGTCACGCTGTGCCAATGAATGCAACAGTTCCCAGACATCACAAAACATAGTAGAATAAAATAAATAGGTCCACCAACACAAGACCAGAAGAAGGCCTTTTCAGGCACAGCACATAATCCTTCTAAATTTGACCTGCTTTAGAGGACATTTCCATCCTCTCCTTTTACAGATTATTAAGAATGCCATTGTTATTTTCTGTTCCAGTTTTATTGTTTTTAATTTCCCTGCTTCACACTATCAGTAGTTTTATTCTATACATTAGCAGACTGTGAAATACCTTGTCTTGTTACTTCCATATTTTCTAATTGCAACACTCCATCATTAGTCAACGGGTTCATAATGTGGAAGGCAAAGTTGCTATTTCATTTCATGCTATATAATGCAATGCTTTTGGTTCAGTAATTACAATGTGCCAGACTTGTGATCAATCCTGAGATAGCTCACTTGTGATGGATAGCCCCATCAGAGAGTGTATAAGAGTTAAAGGAAGAAGCAAATTTTTAATTTTGCTCCTCTGTCAATTTAGCTACTTGAATACTGCTTTTCAGACCAATATTTATCTCACTGTAGAGATTATAGAAATGAGAACTTAAAAGAGAAAATTGAAGTTTGAAAAGCATTTTATAAAGTTTCGGTTTGCAAACCAGGAAAGATACAAATTAAATGTTCTTCCCCAGAAAGCTATTGTGTGTTAATCTGTTAATGGATTGCCAATCTTTTAGTCACCTGTTTAATGTACTGGAGAAAACCATTACCTGCTTCTTTTACTATTCTAAGGGCTGTGTGAAATGAGCTCATCATCTTGCTACTATTGCTCAGTGCTAGGCCTGTGAAAAAAAGATTTCCAAAGGTTTTCTGCTCAGCCATAGAAGTGTTCATGAGTCAAACAATTTTCTGAAGTGCAGGCAACTTTCAAACAGTCATAGGATACAGGTAGTGCCTTTTCCTAACAGGGGAAGAATTTAAAATATGGGGTGCAAGAGTGCAACATGGGTCACAAGGATATCCAGGATAGCCATGCCAAGGGAGTAAGGGTCGAGTGGCTATAACCTTTAGGGCAAAATTACATCCTAGTGCTCTGAGATTACAGCAGAGGAAAGCTTGATCCTAGTGGGCATGTTTACACTTTTCGCAAAAGGACCTGCTAGGACCCAATTTCATGGACAGAATTTCTGTCCACACAGACTATTGCTGTGGTTCAATAAAGCAAAGTCTTATGTTCTTTTTACATATGAGGGCATAACCTAGTCCTAGGTTTTGAACATAAATAGAAAAATTTCCTATTCTCTTGTCTTCATTGCTCTTTCACTTTTGTTCAGGGCCACACCTTGGACTTTTCCATTTTATGTGCTATCTGCCATCCTTTTTGTGTATAATCCTTCCTCCAAGGACTACCAGCAGGATCCCACTAGTCAAAAATAAGAAAGTTAAAACATTTCAGAAATCCAACATCTGGTACCCTGAAGGGGGTTTTGTCATTTCACCAAAGCAAGGTGAGCTGTGTCTGCCAAGAAGTCAGGATCATTTTGTATCCAAAACTTTGAGATAGATCTGAGGTTCAGCATTCAGTCAGAGGTAGTTCAAGGGAGAGAGGGCAACAGGAGGACTGGATTGTTAAATCAGGTAGTACACACTCTGCTGTGACACTGGATATTAAAACACCTGAGGGGAATTAACCGATACTTAACAAAGAGAAGGAAATGGGGAAATGAGGCATCAGACAGAGCATCCTGGGTGGACAGAGGCAGCCTGCCTGGCTTCACTGCCTCCTCCCTTTCCTCAAAAAGACACAATAGAGCATTGCTTTGGGTTTTCCATTAGAACAGCTCCTTCCAGCATCCCCTACATGGCAGATGAGCAAAACTAACATGCAAAGCCGGCTGTAATGATAAAAGAACAACACAAAAGCAACAGATCTGGAATTGAAGAACAGAGGTGGAGTCTGTAAGTGAATTCCAGGGACATGGGTGAAGGCCATGAACAATGGCAGCTACACAATGGATAGCATCCCTCTTCTCTTCTTGTCTCTCTAGGACCAATATGCTTTTCTATTGATTCAGGTATTCAACTGACTTCGAAATGGAAACATCACTACTATTTTATACACATTTGACTAACACAAAGGTCTTTTAGTTAAAAGACTTCAAGTTGTTTACAAGAATACAAAATTGCTCCACCCAAGAGGATTTAGGAGGAATGCTGTGAAGACAGATCATTTGATCAGTCACTCCACTTTTGATATGTGTCTTTTCATGTTTTTGCATCAAAATAGACATTAAGAAAGTAAAAACACAGCAGAAAAAGTGAGGAAATTGAATATGCAAAGGTGAAGAGATGAATTGTTAATTTTACCATGCCTGGATTCAGATATGCTGGACAAGAACAGCACTTTACAGACTCGAGCACTTGCAGAACTGAGAATACTTGGTGATCCCTCCCTGGGAATATGCTGCAGGATTTCTGGAGAGGACCTGAGAACCCAGGAGGTGAAACCCAGATCGTAGGTGGTGGCAGCACAGACCCCTGAGAAGTATGAGGGTCCTTAACCCTGGGACCCCATGGGCCAGTCTGTCGTGACTCTAGCAGCTGCAGGAGGAGAAGAGTTTTAGCATCCTACTGAACTGTGGCTGTCCACTTCCAATTGCCCCAAAGCTGAAAGAATTACACAAAAGACAGAAAGGAAAAAAAAAAAAACATAGATACTTGTTTTAGTGAACAATACATTTCAGAGCTAAGGGCAGGAGACAAAAGTGGACCAATCTAATGAAAACATTAAAAAAAAAACTCTGGTTTTGTTGTGTGATTGTATGGGTGTTCCTTTTCAAGACCTGCAAAGGGCATGGGCAAGAGTTCAGTTGCTTTTAGATGTGTGCAGGTCTCCCTGCAGATACCTCCCAGGGCACTGGCACATGGTCTGCTCTGGGGCTGGTGAATGGTGCACTAATGGCTTTCTAAATCGCTCAGAGCAGACTATAGCTGAAAGAACTAGCACTGTTTCTCTTACAAGTTGGAGCTGGAGAGATCTTTTGGCTCAAAAATACGGAGGAAAAAGGGTGGGCTAATCCAGAACGGAATCCAGGAAAGCTCTTACTCTTAAAGGACAAGCTAAGGGTTACTGCCAACCTCTGAGCTGTCTCACACTGAAGAAACAGACCTTTTTGTCAAGTCAAATATGCACTGTCACATACTTTTCTAAGAACTGATTCATAGTTGGCCTCATGTAGAAGATGTAGATAATCCAAATTTTTTTTGTCATAGATCATCTTGTTAACAAAATATTTTCTGGAAGCAGTTTTTTCAGAGGCAGGAGTGAACACAAAACTTGCGCTACTTCATTTTTATGACAAAAGGACCCTTCCTGTGAATTGAAGTGCACGTGCCGGCTCCTCCTTCTTCCTGGAGCCCACCAGCTTCCCTTCCTTCATATTGTTTTTCCATCTGCAGTGTTTACAATAATTGCAATGTTTCTGCAAGAAGGAGACAGGGTTGTTTATTTAGGAGGCTGTACTCAGAAGCTTGTCAGTTTAGCTGGACTGTTTGCCAGAAGAGAAAATTCAGTCTATTAAAAGATGCCAGCTTTTATTCAGGATGAGCAAATCCATTCAGAAAATAAGTCCCTTGTGCCCTCTTCACACTCTCCCTTTTGATATATGAGCATTGTGAAGTCTCAGTAGTTCATATGTTTATTCTTTTTGTAGAAAAGTGTTATTTCCTGTAGAACAAAAGTCTTTTGGGAAAGAAATCAAGCTTTCTGAACTTCAGTTCACAGCTTTTTATCCAAAAGTTCAGAAAGAGGTTAGGGGAAAAAACAAAAACAGTGCAAGTGGAGCAGATTTTGAAAAACTTCTCCAGAACCTGTTCTGAAACTGTCAAGGGGAGGGAGCAACCTCCGGACTTGATCTGCCACCATCTCTTGGGGTCAGCAGAACCTTCTGCATGGCACAGATGGTGTCAGGGGCCATGTTCCTTCTCCTGACAAGCAGTGTGCTGGCATCCTCAACATTGCCTGCACCGAGGGAAACTTGGAAGACTCACCAGTATCTGTACTGCTCTTCACTTGATGGGGACCTGAACAGGAATGTGTATGTGTGTGTGTGTGCGCGCATATAACCTAAAAGAGGTTTAGGAGGATATAGGTTCTCAAGGAGATAGACCCCATGAACTGCAGGATAAGAGCTGCCCCTCAGCCCATGGGTGATGCAGTTGAACACTTGTCCCATCTGCTGGTGTGCTCCTCCCCAGGTGCACACTACAAATCTGACACACATGACGTTTTTTTGGATTATATTCATGAGTGGGAGATGTGGTGGTGCATCCCACCTTCCTCCCCAGGCCACACTACAATCTGAGAAATGCTTATTAGGCCTTGGCCTTGATGAACAGCACCTGAAGTGAGCTGCTCTTGAACTCATCAGAAACACCATCAGTTACCAGGAACTTGTGCTGTCTAATGACCTCTTGCCCCTTTTTTTTTAATGAACAGCCTCAGAAACATTTTTTGCCTGAGTAACAACCCAAGTGGAATGATATTTTTGTTTTCAAACTTTCCAAGAAAATTTCTGGCCTGGAATGTGGCCAGGATGAACCATTGTTACAACTAAAGGCCACTCTCTTGTGGCCCTCTAAACAGCAGTCCAAAATGAGATCCTTTGAGCTCTCCTGGACCACAGTGTCTCTGTGCATGCAAGTGTGCATATGCTTCAGCAAATGTGGGAGAAATGCTGCTCTCTGGCTCTCCTGGATTCTTGAGTACTTTAGATTTGTAAGTTAGACCTGTAAGTTACTGTTGTAGTTTAGTAAATCCCATATGAATCCTTTACTCTCTTCCTTCCCCTTCCACACCTCGCACACCTCCACATAGATAGTTTGGGGTTTATTTCAGCTTATTTCAGTTTGGACTGATTGATTCTGGATTTCTGTTTGTTGTTTTTCCTTGGTGTGCTTTACCTATCTAGTAAGTAGTAGAGTGAACCTTGCCAACAAACTTTGTTGTGATGTTGTTTTTATATTAAACCTGTTTTTACTGATAACTTTGCCAGTGATTCCTTAAGCGATCTTAAAACACTCATTCATGACAGCGAGGGAAGGATGTATTTGTTTTCCTTAATTGTTCTTGTTCAGCCTGGCACAAGCATCCTGGGTCCTGTGGCAGGGCGTTTCCCATCTGCTGCACAGCATCCCATCATCTCTGTGCTTCTGTAACTGGAGCTAGAGAAGAAAAGGATGGAAAGCAAGGACAGTTGGAGAATTCAGAGATACTCCCAGGAGACCAAATTAACTACACTAGTAACTTCTAAGGGAATTTAAAACACTTTCCCTGTCACATGACCAAGAGGACATCATGGGCACTGATTCAAAGTCTCCTAAGGAAAAAAAAAAGCACCCCTTTGAGACTGAAAAAAAGAAAGGAAGAAGCAAGTTTCATTGTTAAGAAGTGACTATACTGGCTATTCAAACTGATTGTATGATACTTACATTGATTTTAGCCTGAAATCATTCCTCCAAAAAATGAACTTCTGTGGTGAGACTTTGAGAAAATTAGTGGTGCAGCCAAGGAAAAGGAAATCAGAAAACTGGAAGAGCAGGATGGAGCTGTTCAGGTTACTTGTATAGCACATTTTCCTGATGGAATATTTCTTGTTAAAGACCTGGGCTGCAGGACTGGGATGACTGTCTGAGAAGAGTGAACAGGTCTGGATTTGTGATAGATACATTTTATGTGGCACAAATTCTAACGGCATTGTTTAGAGTTAATTTTAATTTGATAGCTAAAAATGAATACCAGAAAACAAACAGATATAAACAGGGAACATTGAGACTATATTTTCAGATGAGCCAATATCTTCTTACCAAGCTTCTTTTCTGCCAGTTTCTTTGTTTCTTTCATAATGTAAATTCCACACTGATCTTATTAATCCTGCATTTTTATTAGAGATATTTTTTCTAGACTTATCTCTGCTCCTTTGTCATATTCCACCTGGAGTTCAAGCTGAAATTTTATATTCTTTTTTAAACCAGTTTAGTGAGACAGGGAGTAAAACTGAAGTGTCCTGTTTAGATTTCTCAAACTTTGGGTGCAATGGCTATCTGGAGAATTTTTCCCAATATCCAGATTTTTTTATACTGGAAAAGGAAGGGAAATAATAGGGATTAAACAAAGATAGGAACTTGTTTCAAACAAGTAGTAAAGGAAATTCTAACAAGGTATTTGTGAGAACTAAACCCAAATGCCTTCAAAGTTTTTAAAATTAGCATTTTTGTCTTGTTCCTTATTGAAATTTGACCTCCAATGTAACTACTATCAACCTCTGCAACCTTGAGAGATGCTGTTTCATAGGTGATGAGACTCTTCAGGGACAAACAGGTTTGCAAGAGCTGAGTATATTTATGTCAGCAGCAGAAAGAATGTCTCAAATGAATTCTCAGAGCATTCCCCTTCAGTGGTTTCCCATACATCAGCACCCAAATTTGACAACAGCAGCAAGCTGACCCAAGAGGATTACAAATGGACAGGCAGCTTTGTCACCAGAATACCAGGCAGTTCATCTCTGGAAGCAAAACAGAGATGCAAAGGCTGAAGGAGAAAGATAACTGAGATGTGGTTTTCTTGATGTCAAGATTTATTTATGTGGTCTGGGGGCAGTCAACACTGCTAGTGCCTGTGAAATAGTTTTGCCAGGGCTATACAAGAAATTTCAGTTTCAAAGGGAGTCTGTTTCATAAGTTTTAGCAATTCTTACGTATTTGGTAAAAAAAAAACCTAACCCACCAACCCCTTATATACCATGCTACTAATATATACACAATACAGCAGCCAAAAAACTTTTTGCCCTTTATTTTGCCTGTGTGTGGGTATACTGGAAATCATCCAAAATAAATCAAATTAAGAAATGCATCACCAATTATCAAATATACATAAATTAATCTTTTCTGCCTGAAATACCAATTCAGAGGACATATTCACCTACTCATCACATTTCCCACTGAAATTAACAGAACAAGGTTGTCGGCCCGCGAGGAGTAGGCAGGGAAAAAGCCACCACATGTTCGCTGCAGCATGTGATAATAACTCACTGCTGAGCGTGGTCGGGCTCTCATCCTGCCTTGTCCTCCCTCCAATGGTCTGCGGCTGCCCTGGGATTTGGCCAGCTGTGTTGCTCCAGGATCAGCTCTGCTGGGTAAGCCTGTCCTAGGGGTCCTGGATGGGAACTTGGCTTCATCCTTCTCTTCCCTCAGTGTCATCCAAGGCTGGTGGCCATGGTGGTGCAAGTGCCCTCAACTGACTGCTTTTGAAGGGAAAGGTAGGATCATCTCTTCACTTGGGTTACTGCTGGGATAGCATACTCGCCATGTCCCTGGAGAGAGGTCAGGCTGATCTACAGCTGAACACAGGCAAGGCAGAGTTTTCTGTCTTCATCTGCACACATCTGAATGGGTCTGGCAGGACTGCAGAGAGGTTTCCCTTCCTCCTGCCAAAGTGGTCTTGGATTGATGAAGCTTTTAGGAGTATGAAATATGTCTGACTAAACCATTGTGCTGACACAGCCTGAGGATACATGTATCAAGAACCACTGCAGGTTGAAAAAAACTGCTGTACAATCAGATATTTAAATAATAAATAAATTTAATTTATCTGAGAGAACATGTCATGACAACATAGCTTGATTAAGGTCTAGAAATATCTACATGGGTGTTGCAATTTGGTTTTAAACACAGAGAAGCAAAAAGAACTCTCTGCCCATAAAGCCAGAGATGCTTAAGTTTGAAAATATTTCCAAAACGCGAGATTAAGATCAAACAAGATCAAATGTTGGTGCCAAAAAGAATCAATGTATTTTATTTAACAATACATGAAAGGTAGAGAGAGAGAGAGAGAAAGAAATAGAGAAAAGAGGTGTGCGGGGCAGGAGGGGACAAGAAGAGTGACAGACGTTAGGTGGAAGCATATCACCCCTCCGTGGGTCCCAACAACATCTTGTGGATCCCCTACATCTGTTCTTCTTGATGGTGAAGGGTCCCCATCTCCGCCGCTGCCACCAGAGAGCATAAAATCTCTTGGATTAATATATGCTTTTGGCAGGGGGGAATGCCCAGGTACCACCCCTGAGGGGGCCAGCTTGAAACTGTCCCTTCCAGGACTGTGAATCTGCTGCGTGCAGGTCTCTGGTGCAGGGTCTGGGGGCCTCTTTGGGGAATGCCTTTGATGGGCTGTGGCAGCCCCTCAGCTGCCCCTCCCTGTGCATGTCCTGCAGTTGGGCTTTTCCCGGAGTCGGGGGCCGCCTGCAGCTGGACTGCTCTGCACAGCACAGGGTGGGTGTCCCTCTGACCAGAGGCTTTTCACACCACACACCCAAAACCTCTCTCCTCTGTGCAAACCTGCCAGCAGATAAGCCTGGGGCTAAGGCCTCCACCCCGTAGCTGCTGGGCTTGACCCTCCTGTGAAAGCATTCTTCTCCCCCAGCCCAGCCTTAGAATGGTGTCAATGCTATCTTATCTAAAATCAACTTGCAGTCCAGGCCCTCAGCCCAGGGGGCCCTTGCAGGCTGGTAGTGGTCTTTTTCTTCTGGTGTAGTTCTGTTATACCGTTTTGCTGTAATAGACAAAAGGCCTTCATAAAGAATGTTTAACCCATAAACAATAACACCTCAGTCTCTCAAAATGGGAGATTTCAGAGGGTAGAGTGTTTTAGCAGATAAAGGCAAAGCAACACAATCAAATTCCTGGATGCAGAAAATAGTTGTTTAACCTTGAAAAAAGTCAGGTTTTACCTCTGAAAGCTTGTAACAAAACACCTAGGGCTCTAGATTTTTTTTCACTCAACATCTTTACGTCAGTTCTGAGTGGCATTTGAAAACCCAGCACAGGAGGTGTTGTGGGCTGTGACAAATATGCCCCCTGATGAGATTATTGTGATTTTCCCTTCTCCACTGTAGATCCATGAGTCTCTGAAAAGAACAAGGGATTGCCTAAATTGTCTGTGCTGATAAAGGATCTAGATCTGAGTGCCTCAAGAACATAAACACTCCAGGTGGTAGGTGGGTATCATGAGACGGAATCAGCATGCACCACACAGAAAATTAGCTTGTGAAACCAAGTGACCAGCCCACAGCCAGTGTTTGCTGTCTTTATATGGTATAAATTATATTGTATGCTGGTAGATGCTCCTTATCTCCTTGCAATCCTGCCGTTATGATGTCCTTTTCCGAAAACACCAGAAAATAGCAAACCCTTGGGCTTGATGGTTTAGTGGTGGACTTGGAAGTGTTAGGCTTACAGTTGTACTCACTGATCTTAAAGGTCTTTTCCAACCTAAATGATTCTACAATTAATTTGCAACAGTTTGCATTTATTGTGCTACCAAGTTTGCTCCTACCAGCAAGGATAACCACCTCAGCACTGCATCTCTCACACATCCCCTTTTCTCTGCTGGAACTTTGCTATAGCTCCTCTCCCCATTCCTTTGGCTCTATGTTTTTCCTGAAATTTCTTTCAGAAATTAAAATATCCCTTTCCTGTATAGAGGGAACTGTTTGCCTATAGACTGTAGAAGTCCAGGCAACTACACATGGGTCTTGCAAACTGGGGAGTCTTCTAGTGAAAGACATTTGGGAAATATGTGGTACCTGGTCATGAAAGAAGCAGATAGAGAAAAGAGGCTATGGGGAAGCAGGCCACTATAAGGAGCAAGGGCTTAATATATGGTCTTATGACTTTGATACTTTTCGTTTACCAGATATGAATAATCCTTGGTGAAGAATGCCAATTCCCCATTGGGATGGACAAATCAAGATCTGTGGGTGTTCTGTTGGCTGTCAAATTTTGTGTATGATCAGCACCTTAAATTGCACCCTCCACATCATCTCCCAGCACACATGGCTGTACCACATGTTAAGCATAAACCACTTGCTCAGCAACGTGTTCCTTCTGTCCCATGAAACTTGTTGCTTCCCTCATCTTTGTGACTCATTCGTGGCACATTGGCTGCAAAGGGTTTGAAAGTCAGAAAATCGCACTTATGGAACCTACTTTTAATAATGGTTCTAAAGTCTCGTGACAGCCAGTTCTGCTGCCTTTTTAGTTCACTACAGAGAAGCTGCTTAGTCACAAAACAAGTGTTTCTATCTCTATCTAGTCCTCCACTGAGAAATATTTTCAGGATAGCATTTAACTTGTAAGAAGCTCAAGACCATTGCAAGTTATTGTACCAATCCCCATTCAGCACCAGGACATCCCACCTCACTGTTAGGTCAGATTGCTCAGAATCATGTCCAGCAACTTCTAGTTACCCCTGAGAATGGGGACTCCACAGTCCCTCTGAGCAGCCTGTCTCCATGTTTGACCAACTTTTCTGTAAAAATTTTGGTTACAAAAGTCTAACTTGGATTTCTGCTGTTGCTACTTCTCTCCACTGTGCTGTGTCCTTTTACTGCCTGTATGTCTCCTTCAAGCCTTTGTACACAATTCTTGACTTGGTGTTTCCGGAGATGCTCTCTCTTTCCTTGGAACAATCTTGTTCTAACAAGGTGTTTGGATTTCTGCTTGACCACTAGGAACAGCTCAGTACAAAAGATTTAGCCTTTCTGTGTCGCATTCCAAGGACTTTCTCCAAGTACTGTCCTCTTCAATGAATAGTGCTAGAGTTCTTTCTTTCTTTCTGTTTCAATTGCGCATTTTCTGTTTGACATTAACAGTAGCTGGAACTGTGGATTTTGGCATTTTTTCGTTTTTTTTTTTTTTTGTGAGTTGACCCCAGTCTTCACATTGACTGAAATGATGCTCAGTGGCATGTTCTGATTCCCTATAAAAATTTCAATACCACAGTTGGAAAATGTACAGATCTTTTTCTTTCCTCTTCTTTCTTCTAACAAAAAACATAAGAAAGGATGTTCTAGAAAGGGATACTTTTTTGTCCTATCATCATTTTACTGAATAAATGTTTTTTTGGCATTTATCCAAGATGGCTAATTAAAAACAAGAAAAAGTTTTCTGATTGATGACTTCATACCAGGAAAGAAAAAAAAGTTATTCTGCCTAGAAATTACTTCTGTTTTCCAGCTACTGGGAAATCCTTCAGATACAGCACATTTACTAAAATCTGGTTTTTAACCCTTAGTACAAGCTTACTGTATAGCTATAAATCTTAGTTTCCTAAGGGATATTCAAGTAAATGGGCCTGTGGAAGTACTGTTAAAATATTTATCTTCTTTCAGCTGTAGATTTGGTCAGAGGGAAGTCAGAATATCTGGCATTTTATCCACAGAGAAGCTTTAGATTTGCAAAGCTTCATCTGTCTTTTTTTCTTCAAAGCCAAGCTCACAAACAAAGGAACTGTTCCCAAACTGTCACCCTAATGTCACTCAGTTCCACAAAGTCACCACATCACTTCTATTGCTACAGCAACTTAACATCATCTGGTGCTAATGCTACAAAAATATTGCATTACCATCATTTTGGAAAATAACTCTGAAGTGACGACTGCATTTAAAGTCTTTCTGCAATATGTTTTGCAGAAACTAATTTTAATTTAAAAACTTTTAAATTAAGTATTATTTTATTAAATATTAATAGCACTTGTAATTTTTCATAATTAAATAATGCTTCTCACTATTAAAACATGCTTTTCCCTTCTGTTGTCCCTTATTAACTGCTATATTGTATGAAATATTGAAAAGTTTTATATGAAGGTAACATGGCTCTTTGTGCCTGTCAGTAACACACTGGATAACTAGTTTAGAAAAATTGAATGCAATTTAAGATGGACAAATGTAAAACTGTGTATTTAAGTAGGAGTAATCCACCTCAGAAATGCAGAATGAAGGCTGAATGGCTCTGTAGCTTTACTGCAAAAAGTCAGGAAGAAAATACACCAACATCCTTCCACTCCTGCAGATAAAACAAATAAATTTAGGAATTCTGTCTGCAGTGAACATGAAAAGGAATCCTTGTGCTTTAATTGTGACCATTAATCAGGCTGGAGTTGGAGGAAGTTACCGATATGGGACTTTACGATGGATTTGGTTCCTTTGGAAAGAATCCCAGGGACACCAGTGTAACCAGTCTGAGGTTTAGAAATTAGTCTAAGGTTAGCTGTCATGCAGAGCTATAGGTACAATATTGCCTTGAAAGGGTGGGCTGAGTGGTAACAAGATCACAGTGGCACAAAGAAGAGCTGCAAGAGCAGAAGAAACTCCAGTGGGGGAGAGAAAGCCTTGTGTTTGATGTAGGTGATCAAAGGTGGAAAAACTCAGGGAAGTGGAAGAAATTAATGATTAAGTAGTGAGCCAGGCTCTGTCAGAAGGAGCTCTGATAGGAAAATGCTGGAGACCAGAGCTGTAGTGGGGCTTGAAATGAGGAAAGAGAACTAAGAGAGTATGGCGGAGAGCAAGGGAACTGTAAAGAGGAAAGGCAGCCAAAGAGGAACCAGTAGAGCAAGTTCACAACTCATTCAATTTTCCATTTCCATCAATCCCTTTCCTCCTCACCAGCTATAACCCACTGGTGCCCAACAAGCCAGAATTCTAATCTAGAATCTCACGAACAGGGTAAAAGGCCGAGGTGGCCCAGCAGGAAGGGAAGAGAAGAAAGGATGAAACCAGAAGCAGGACCTGAAACAAAAGGAAAGGGCTTTCTTGTCTGGAAAGGGCTTTCTGCTCCTCTGGTTTGCTGATCCACAAGATGAGCATCCCACAAATTGACTTGCCTGTGGATTGTGACTACTACTGAGACTCCTAACAGGATGAGACAGTATGACTGGTTTGGGTGAACTTCATGCTGATGGAAAGTCAAAAGCCTATGTTGCCTTGTGGGAATAAAACCTCCAGAGAGCTTTTTTCAGGTTGACCACAAATTGCTCCTGCTTTATAACCACACATAGTCCCAAAGAACTTCAGTGGCCTTCAGAAAACAACACAGTTACAAAAAATTATGAGAGAAAGCATCAGCCAATTTCCTCTTTGTGTCAGGACTCTGATGATTTATCTGTAGAAATATGCTACAGAATTTGCCAAAAGTAGAAAGAATGGGTTCATGCTTGTTAGTTCTTTTTTTCTAGGCTAATTTAATGTCACAGTGACTCCTGGCTTTCAGTTCCTAACAGAGGGTGTGATAATCAGGTGGACAGGTCTGGATGGATGGGAAAGTATATCAGCATGATGGACCAAATCCTATCAGTTGTACTTGTTAATGGGTTAGATGTCTTACAGCCTTCTGTCAGGCTTTGCATGCCCCTGTGACCAAATAAAATGGGAAGAGAAGGATGCAGCAGCATTTCCACATCAGCTTCCTGCCTTCTGAGAACTGAGAAACTGTCTGAAAGCAGTGACCTCAACTGCACTTTTTCTCCTGAAACGTATTCTGTGTATTCTGTTTGATGGGGAGAAAGAGGAGACAGGTTAGAAGTTGTGCCCACATGTTTAAGAAAGAAACCTCCCCTTCTGTTCAGGAACTCTGCAGGAATTTCAGACTCGATTCCATTACGCTTGCCACTTCAAAGCCTTCAGCGACTGATCACACACTTGGAAAATATCAAATCTAACTTAACCTGACATGGTTATTAGTGTAACTCAACCTGTCTGACAGCCTCCTTCCTCAGGGTTGCTACAGCCTCCTTGTACTCAGAAATGCCTCTGGGGAAAGAGCAGGCATTTCTTCCCAACATTGTTTGGAGTGATAATTGCTTGTTTTAAAAGGAAGTATCTCTCTACATTTTCCTTGAGAATGGTGCTATTCAGTGTTTTGTACAGTGACTTTGTTTTGTTCCTTTGTATTAGAATTAGTTTAAAATAATCCCTAAATTAAGAAATTAAGTCTTATATCTAGTCTTTATATAAATGATGTTATTTTCATGTATTTTCAGTTTATTTGTTATCATTCTAGGTCTGATTCATGGAATAGTTCCAGTGATGAGGATGAAAACCAGTCTGCCCCTGGCTGGAGTTTCTTCCGTAGACATTCCACTCGGTGTAAAGAAATCAGCATTAACAGAGTAACATGAAAATGGAAATTTCTATCTTACCAATAGTAATGCATTTGAGCTGTAGGAAATACAGGTCAAATTCCAGATGTAATGAAAATGTACCTAGTGCAATGCACAGAGAGTTTTCCTATACCTCCAGAGGGCCTCAGGCTGCACTGGCCTGCCATCAGCTCTTTTGATCCAAAATGCCAGGCCTGAGGTTTGCTGAAGATACACTTGTTGCTGAGGAAATGTTCCTACCTTCTCTCACCTCTCCTTTGAGAATTCAGATTTTGGGGCACCCAGCTGCCGCTCTAACCAGGGTTACTATCAGCTTACCAGTGGCTTATAGTAATTAAATGGTAATTTTAACAAAACATGTACCAACCAACATAATCTTCTGGAGTTGGGGGAAAGCAGTCATCTCTAAGGGCTGGTGGTGTCTGAACAGCAGCTGTGAGAGCAGCGAGGAGTCCAAAGCTGTGTGTTTTACACACAGAGTGGCAAACAAGCCACCTCCAGGCATCAGGTACTGCATAGCTGAAGGTCATAAGCATACAGTTTGGAAGTGATGGCAGCAACCCCATCCTTGTGTCCCTGTCTCGCTGACACTGTGATCAGAGTGCATCTCACTGATGCTACAGTCATGCCAGTTTCACTCCATTTCACAATGTGGTGGCTGGACTTAAGTCACCATGAGTAGGAGTCATCTGGCCAAGTGTAGGCAGTGTAGTTAAATGTCAGCTATTGAAGGAGTCATTCTTGCTTGTCTTCACCAACAAAACTCAGAAAAGATTGTTAGGGCGTAACTATTCCACCCACGAATAGTCATCTAAAATCAGTTATTTATACTGCATCCTACAAGTTCCTTTATAGTTATTTGAGATGTTTAAAGTCAGTATCACCCCAAATATCAGATGCTCTCAGAATGCCATTGCATTTTCTATAGGCTTTCCAGCAGTTACTTCTTAATCTTTGTGATGGAACTTTTAACAGATAAATTTTTTTGGTGGAATATTAATTCTGTCCTTTAGCCAAAAAAAAAATCTTTTTTTTTCTTGAAGTTGTTTTAGAAATGACAGGGAAATTCCAGCAATTGACAGTATTGCAGGTAGAATATAACAGGGAAGAAGGGAAGATACCACTTCTGTTATATATTTATGGACTTCATGACTACTGTAATGTGCAGAAAGACCCTTTTAACACCATTACTGGATTTAAACTGCTGCAGTCTTGCGAATTCCAAGTTCTCCACAACTTCTATACAATTATATCAAAATACATATAAAAATCTCACCAGATCAGATCTTCCAATCCACACTAGTGGTTGCATTTTTATGCCATTAAGCATGGATTTAAACAATTAGTATCAGGCATAATGCTAGGTAGAATCAAGGCCTTAGCACTGGAATCCTTACAGGAATAGCTAAAATATACAATAACTTGAAAAGTAATATGATTGTTTATCAAGAACTTAGGAAAATGTGTAACTTATCTTAAAGCACTTTAAAGTCCACTTCAACAGTTCAACCTAGTTGAAGGTCTTTAGAGCTATTACAGATACATCAATCTAAAAAGGCAATCAGGGTCTGGCCTTCAAAACTTTTAAATATTTGGTGCTAATGGAAATGATGGATTGGTGAGCTAGGGGTGTGATTTCTTGTTTCAGCTGTAAGGAAAGACTAACAGCAGTGCACACTCCTCTGAAGTGTGATGATAACGTGCCTTAGTCTGCTAACAGATAGGTCCAGGTTGTAAGCTCAACTACACACGTAATAATACACATCCTCATTTAGGTAAGCAGCTTGGGATATGTGCTCCTCCTTTTGAATATACTCTCAATACAGAATAAAAACAGAAAAAAATTGGAAAATTTGGCCCTTAGGGAAAGTATTGAGGGTGGTCAGAACTTTTGAAGAGGTTGTCCAGAGAGGTTATGCAATCACAACACTGGACATACTAAAATTTTGATAGAGTAACACTGAGAAGCCTCTGAAACATTGAAATTGGATCTAACTTCAAAGCTGAATCTACTTTAAATGGAAGTTTGAAGGAGATGACCTCCAGAAATCCCTTCCACTCTAAATTATTTCATGTTTCCTATTTACTAGTTTCAGCTTGCCTGACCTTACATTTAATGAAACTGTTATGAAATCAATAAGTTATTTGGAATCTGTGACACTCCTCTCACTTAGAAAAGGAAATGGCTCTAAATTTCTATTTGTAATTCCACTGGTGACTTCTTACCCTTAGACTGGCAGCTGAAGATAAACTTGTTGTTGCATGTCAATTACACATTTTGTTGTAACTGTTAATTAATCCATGTCTACAACAAACCTCTGCAGCTCCTTGCAGGCTGCCCTTCTTTTTTTTGGCATTAGTGTGGTAGGTAAATTCTGCAGGTCAAGAGCTCTAGGAGGTTCCTTCTGCTGTAATTGGATGTAAATGGATGAAAGCATACTTGCACTTTGAATATTAAAGAATCTTTGCTTGCTCTTCATTCTGACATCCTATCAGTGCAGCAGCCATTACAGAATTACTAGAGAACAGAGCTGAACAGGTACCACTGTCCTCCTTCACCACATGCAATGACTACAACCAGTTGTATAAAGTTGTACTGCTTTACCCAGGCTCTATTCTCAATCACACTGAGGCACATTCAATTTGGAACGTGTACATTCAGCTCCCAGAATAGTCTCTAGGTGAAATTCAGCAATAGGAAATGGTTGCATAAAACTAATTCTGCATGTGAGATTCTCAGACAACCCAGCAAGTCTGTACTGACTTTAAATTTAATAGGTGTTTAATAGAATAAACAGCCAGTGTGGGAGGATTGAGTGTGTAGGAAAAAAACTACTAATGTAACAGTGAATGTCAAAGTAAACTGGCCTTACATTATGATTCACACCAGCTTAGATGACTTATTTTGCAGATGAGTCTAATACTGTTGAGTGTTAATAATTGCCCTTGATTACATTAAAACTGCAATTATTTTAGAAGCAGATAAATGCAGATATAATTCAGTTCATCATTAAGATAGCTAAATTTAGAAATCTATAGGAAAATTATGTGTCTGATGTCTTTTCATACTCCATGAGGATCTAGTCAATGGAGGCTTGAAAACAACTCAGCTGAACATACTGGGACACAATTTGGTTACTCTCCCATAGGTACCATTGGAGACACCTTAGGCCATCTGAGACATCTGCACAGGGGATCCCTTCTCCTGGTTGAATTCCAACTCTCTCAGGCTGTCTTTACAGGAGAGGTGTTCCAAACCTGTGATACACTTAGTGTCCATCCTCTGCACTCACTCTAACTGGTCCATGTCTTTCCTGTGCTGGGGACCCAGAGCTGGATGCAGCACTGCAGGTGGGGTCTCACCAGAGTGGAGCAGAGGGGCAGAATCCCCTCCCTTGCCCTGCTGCCCATGCTGCTTTGGATGAAGTCCAGGACACCACTGGCTTTCTGGGCTGTGGGTGCACACTGCTGAGACATGTCAAGATTCTCATTCACCAACACGTCCGAGTCCTCCTACCCAGAGCTGCTTTCTGTGGTCACAGCAGTCATGCAACAGCTGCCCTCTTGAAATATGAGAGAAGAGTAAGTTACTGTGGAGACAGCAGACCAATACTGTGAGATTGCTTTCTCAACCACTTGAACTGTAGTCAACTTTCTCTGCTGCAGAATTTTCCCATCTAGTTTTTTTTTGTTTTTTTTTTTTTCAAATATTGTATCTGCTTATGACAGGCATCAGCAAAGTGGGAATCTCCGCTTCACATCATCTGACCAATTTTTCCTTGAGTAAAGCATTTCCTCGGCAAGGACAAGGCTTGGAAGTGATTAGGGGATGTGGTCATTCCCCACTGTGGTTGCTGGCCACATACCCTTGATAGGTCACACCACTCCATGGCCATGCAGCTCAGTGGTTGCATTTACTCACACTGCTCAGTTCTGAATCCTTTTTGGTGTGGATCCTCCATGGTTACTGACACCAGACATCTAAAAGGACTTGGGTGCCTCTTTGCCAAGCAGAAACCTGACTTAGGGAATTAATAATGAGCTCCATGGAGCAACATTCCTAACAGCAGTGATGGGCTATTTACTGAAAGTGAAAAATAAATATAATGCATTAAAGAGACAGGGGAGCATATAAGAGGAGTAACATTGGAAGACAGTGAAATATCCCAGAACAGCCCTGGCACTACACAGTTGTGGACAAGGAAAGGATGAAGACAAGCTCCTGGAAAAACAGACAGACACACTAAAACAAAATAGACAGCATTCTTCATATTCAGTCTCTCAATCTGTTTAGCCTCTAATATGTTACTTTGTGAAAAATGGAGGCAAACACTTTTTTCTTTAAAAAAATTACAAACCCAAACCCATCCCACTCAGAAGCTGTTTTTTAAATTTAGCTGTAAAAAGAAGGGAGCTTACAGGTTTACTCAAACAAGAGAAAAACCAGACAACTCACCTACCCAGCCAAAGAAACACAGAACAGTTCACAGTAACTCATGAATGTGCTAAAACATGCCAGCAAAACATGGATGCAGAGTAATTTTAGTCACAGTGATTCACTGTAGTGTTATGTCTTTTTCTCTAAAACCCCTACACACATTGCAGTTATTGTGCCTTAGGGGTAAGCATCACCTTATTTTCACATTTGCCTGCACTGTCAAGCTCTGTATAACCACTGGTTGCCCTCAGCCTATATTAAGGTTAGTGGAAGGATTTAGGCTCTTGCTGCTGAGATTCAGCTGTCTGAAGTTTTAAGGTCTATTTTCAGATGAAGTCACTCTCATTGTTTATTTCCCCCAGTAACTATAAAGGGTGTATAGAGTATTTGAGGCAAGAAATTTTTATTTATATAGTTGATACCTGGACCAAAATACTCTGTAGCTGTCTGCATCACACAGAAAGAGCATCACCTCAGTAGTGTCTTTGTTTGGTTGCCCTTTGTGGCAGTAGTTCAGGGTTAGTCATTGCTGGGCACCCTTAGGCTCAAACCAGTACCCACACTCCTCTGCATGAGAGCCCTGGGGGCTGAGAGAAGCACCAGTACAAGGCTTTGGGGAAATGTAAGCCATTGAAACATGACCTCTCATGGGTCTGGAAAAATCCCACGAGGATTAGAAGCTATGATTACTCCAAATTTGATCTCACTTGCAATTTGGGCTCTGGCATGGAGCTGTTACAGTGTTGGCAATACTCTGGATTTGGACACCACTGCCAGGTTTCCTGTGGCCAAGGAGAATGACCATCACAGAACAGACTTGCTGCAGCTTTGCAGACCTACAGACATGCCTGCTCCTGTTGACACTTGGCTTTTATTCAAGTGGTGGCTGCTATTCTTTCCCAGGCGTGCCACTCATAGGCTGGGTGATAAAACTGAGGCTGCTGGGTACCAAGCAGGCTGCATCTATCATCTATCACATCAGCCTGACAGACTGTCACTGGTACTTCCTTCCTCCCTGGCATCTCGGCCCTTGACCTGCCCAGAGGACAAACTCTATCACTAAATGGTTCCCTAACACCTCAGAAAGTTTTAGTGACTATTACTAAAATACCTAAAATAATCATGACAGTACTTCAGCTGCTCAGAGTCCATCCTCCCTATGGACTTAAAAGCACTTTAAAAATGTGCAGGGACTCAGACTGACTCTGACAAGATCCTGAATCCTGTTGTAAGGTATGAACAACCTTTTTCTATTTTCCAGGTGACATTCCTAATGATCAGAAAACAACTCAAGCTCTGTCAATATTATAAGAACATTTGTTGTTTTATTCTTTTTGGTGGGTACAAAAACCACAGTTTCTTACACAGAACAAGATTATAAATAATATCTGTAACATGAGTGACCCGTAGTCTCTTTTGATTCTACACTGCAGACTGATGAAGTACTCTAAACATTTTATCATTTTGTTTCTTGTATTAGACAGATGCAAATCTGTGGAACACGGAATGATGGAACAGAATGAAGGTAACAGCAAACAAGAGGATGACCAACAACTTTTATAAAAAAAAGTCTCTGAATTTTATTACAGTGATGGCATTTTATATCAATTATTGCAATGATTTTTCCCTAAGATGGTTAGAAAAAAGAATTGTGTTGTCCTCTACTGAATTTACATCAGTTAAAAAGCAAGCATGTTTCAATATTCCTCTTTTTCCAAAGAAAATGTAAATAATTTCTTTATTTTTTTCACAGGATTTACATATTTATTATTTTTTATCACAGTTTAGTGATTCATTTCTACAGCTGAAAAGCTGAGTATTCTTCCATTGTATATATCGATGTTCTGGAGACACAGGTTAGCATGTTCATTGACTTCTATAGCTATTTTTCTCTCTTTGCCAAGACAAAGACCAAAATGGTGTCCTTTCTGAGCATGTTCTTCACAGTTTAATGCGCTAAGTTGGCAAGTCTTATTAGTTTTAAGTCCACTCAAGTGAAATTTGTTGCTGTTAATACACCCTTCCCAGCCCCCTCCCCCCAACAAAACTAAATTATGAATTTTCCTGATATAAAATCTGAGTTTGGGTTTCCGAGCTGAGCTCATGCACACATTGTTGCTGATGATGTCTGGCGCATTTGGACGTACTTCCCTTTCTCAGCCAAATTATCAGTTCATCAATGACACTCCCATGTCGTTACAGTCTGTGCTGTGTTCCCATCAGTCACCAACACAGTTTGATTAAGGCACTCAATTATTTTTTTGGTTTTTATGGTAGGTCCGATGCAATTACAGCCAATCCTGAACTTTGTCTAATTGCAGTTCCAGTGTGCACGGCCTTCGGGCAGTCGGGAGTCAATACGCGTCCATTTTCTCCCACACTCCCTGTGATGGATAATCTGGCTTTGTTTCTTATGGCTTCAGAAAAGGTAAGCTAGGTTTGAAGAAAAAGCAGAAGAGAGGAAAGTGTTACAATGTTTCTGTCCTTCAACCCACCAGGACACAGCAAACACCAAAATAATAAATTTTAGACATCTGCATTTTTTCATGTTAGCATTAAATATGAAAATAGTAATAATCATAAATATAATACATAGCACTTAAGTCTACTGGAGAAAAAAAGACTAGCAATTATGAGGGTAAATTTCATTACAATAAATAATTACTGATTTAAATATAATATCTGAATTTGATAATGAAATTAACTGAAGAGGTAATACCTTAATCTAAACTGCTTCAAACTATATTTATATAGAGTGAGAAGATATTTTTGAATCTGGAAGCATTAGCATCTATGAATAAAGTCATGCACAGACGTTTATAGGCTTCGACCTTCAACTACACATGTCAAGATAAAATATAACTACTAAAAATTGCTTATAAATTGCAATAGCTGGATCAGCTATCTCTGTGGCAATTCCATGGTTCAAATCTAAAGAAGTTATTACTTCATTTCACAATGCAAATATTTAGCATCAGGAAATCTGAGAACTGTCCTCAAATCTCTTTCATCTAATTTTCCTACAATTGGAGAAGGTGTTAACTTTCAAAGGAAATATAATTTATTGAGAGAAAACACAGTTTTCTACAGTTTTCTACATTACATCTAAATTTTCCACAAGAAAGTTTAATTTTTTTTTTTACTTCAAAATCTTTAGTTTCAGGTAATCAGAACAAAATATCTTGTTTAGGGACTAAATTATTCAAGAAAAAATTCTGGATTTGTTAAAAGATTAATAGTTATGCCATCTAACTTTAGCCGTTCAAAAATCAGTGACCTAATGTAATAGAGCTCTTTAATGTGATTATAGAAAAAGCCAAGATGACTAGTTTAAAGTAAATGATTTCCAGATGACTAAAATTAGGGGAAACAATGCAGCAAGGACACCTGAAACAACAGGCACCCAAACTATACTACATTGAAACAGATTTCAGAGATAACCATGTTCTGATATTAATTAGTGGGGAAATCTGATTTCTATTCAGCAGAAGCTATGGTGGGCAGCGATGCAGTGTAAAATACCAGTTGGAAAAAAAAGGAGATGGGAGGGTGCATTCACATAGGAGCAAAGGGATGACAAACATAATAAAATAATTTGATTTGCTTTATTACTAATCTCTACAATTTGAACTTTATCCCTCTGAGCCCAGTTTCTCCTTCTGAGGTAGCAGTTTGATAAGCTGATGTTTGATATGTGAAGTTAATTTAATATATGAGTGTGTGTACAGGGATGAGGGAGAGTCCTTAAAACTCCCAAACATTTCCACTGCTTCTGGTGCATTTCCACAGAAGTGCAGCTTGGATTTAAATGCAACTTTCCAAATCAATTACCCTAAAAACTTCAGCCCTCACAAGCACCAAAATTCAGGAAAAGGCCTCAGCTTACAGAGGGCATTATGGCATTCCCCTTACATTGAAAAACCTCTCTTTGGTAAAGGTCATCCTTTGAAAACTTTCCCTGTTGCCTACTGTACTTCATGACAGGGACTGTTACCAAACATATCTTGACCTAAAACAACACCCAGATGCAAAAAGGGTGGCAGAGGTGATGAGGAAATGGGGACCCGGAGCTATGCATTACCAAAAACTTCAACTACTTCCCAGCAGCAAATAAAAATGTCTGCTTTTGCAAAACACAGACACAATGCAATGTGGTCTAGGTCCACATGGTGCATGTCCTGAGTCCCATTGCAAATGGATACTGGTTACTGTCTGCAGAAGTGCAGACAACATGCTTCGGTCAATGGCAAGAAAAAACTAAAGGTGCTTTGGTTTGGGAGAGACATGAGAGTCCAAACCAGATTAGAAAGCAAACTTGGGTGGAAAAGGGACAGCTTACACCAGATGTGCTAAATTTCCCAGAAAGTCATCATTATGTACCAGAGTCTCTCCACCACTTCAATCAGATATCTGTTCACGGCCACTTAGACTTTCCTACCAAGAAATCTGAGTGAGAGCACAGATTTATATAGGATATACGAGTTGTGTGTAACTGTGCTTTAGTAACTCAGCCTAAATAACTTTCTAGCCATTGACAACACACTCAGGACAGAAAGACAATAAAAGGGATCCAGAAAAAAAAAGGAAAAAAAAATCAAATGAGAACACTTTCTCAGCAGCCTTCCAGAGAAGAACAGAAAAGCTGCAAGGAAATAACTCTTGTCCTCTTAGTGCAGAGACTAACAGCAGCTCAACAACACACCACAGAAACAACTCAGACAGTTACAAAGCCAGGAGGAGCAGGTCAATCTTGTACTTGGGACAGTGCCATAAAGCCAAGTAACCAGGTGAGATTCTGCTCTGTATTTTAAACTATGCTATAGCTAACAAGCCGGGCTAATACTCTGCTTAATTGTGCTGCTACAATTTCAGATTTATGGTCTGGCTGCAGAAACAGTTTCAGGAGTGGCTGGGATGAGAGGGAAAAGTTTCAGTGTTTCCTGTGAATTTTACCCAAACTATGAGAGTCTCCTTGCAGTAAGTGTATGCAGTTAATAGTGATCATGTATTTTCAAATTTGTCATTAGTTTTGATTAAATTAGTTGTGAATAATGTGAAGACACTGACTGCCTTGTTCTTAATGGGAAATGGGAATTTTGGAAACTGATATCCTCAGTCTGTGTAATACAGACGTCTTAGCCTGTGTGGGTTCCTTTGTTGTTCAGATTCCTCTAGTACTTGCGTCACATGGAGGTGTCCTTAGCACAAATATGTAAGATAAACTTTTAATGAATTTTTCTCTCTTGACTATGAAATTGGAAGTATACATGACCAAGGAAGTACATTAAACATTTAATGAGCCATCCTGTCGCACTTCACCTTTTTTTGTAGTTAACTGTAATAATTATGTTTTTAATTTTTTTTTGTAGTTTTGTAATTAATTTCATTCATTAGTTGTAAACAACAGTATGGGATGGGAGAGCAAGAGAAGGCAGCTGAGCTGGAAGCTGGTTCCTGAGCTTCATGGTCTACTGAGAAGGCCATGGAGAGGCGGCGGTGGTGGCTGGCTGGATACCCCCTTCAAAAGGGACAATCCCTTCAAAAGCCTGTGGGTTTGGGGTGAGGAACTCAGTAGGGCTTTGTCTTAGAGCAGCTGTAGAAAACAATGTTAGGCTCCTGGTTGCTCTCGGCATCAGCTCCACTTGTGTACTGAGAGCTTACTACTGATACACAAAAACGGAAAACTGCTGCCCAGGGGAAGAGGAAGGGATTGTTCCCTCCTTAAAGCAAACTTCCTTCCCTGCCTTCAGTGTCTGCCAGCCCTTCTGAATGTCTTTATCCCACACATACAGACTAGTCCATCGTCATATAGACCAGTCCACAACTACAGACTAGTCCTTCATTTTCATTTTCATCTGCCTCGCAGGCAGGGTGAATTTTCCTGAAGTAACTCACATTTGACTGGTGAACTCACATATCCTGATGAAACTAGGATAAAAATCATGATCATGAATATTAATTGTAAGAAGGTTATTTAAGCTATTTTATATTAGTTTAAAAGATATACCATTAAAACTATTTGATGTTAGCTTAAAAAGTCAGTGTGCTGCTTACTCATGCATGTTAGAAACACCAGGCATCTTTCTGTATTAGCAAGTTTTAGTTCCAATACGATCTCTTTACTCCTTGGATAAATAAAAATATCAAAGGTTTAAAAATGCAGAAGACAGACATACTTCTATAGAAACATGTGCAACCAGTGTCGTGGATTCTGTACTGCTGCCAGCTAAACAGGGGTTTATGACTAGCACGTGTATGAACAGATGGCAAAATCCCCCTGTGCAAAGTTAAGGCACACAGGTATCTCTTGCTGCCTGCATGGCCAGGAGAGGATGACTGGACCTTGTCAGTCTTCCACATATGAGCTTATGCATTTTTATAAGAAGTTCATTTGAAATTTCTCAGGCACATATTACGTCAAATGAATGAATGAAGAATTTCAGAAGTCTGTAAATAATTGTTCAAAAACCTGGTGATTATTCTGTGAATTTTAGAAGTCTGCACTCTAAAATATTTTTAAGTGATTTTCAGAAGTTTTGACTGACCAAACATGAATTTTCAATAAAATAAAATGCAATGTTTTTTATACATGTTTTGTATTGTTTAAAATATATTTTTCCTACAGTAATTCATCTCTGTGTTGGAACAAGTGCCACAGAAATCCAGACTTTAGAGAAAGGTACTTATGATCTTTCCTTTAATATAAAACTTAGTTAACTCTCTTTATTGTTATAAGAAAACATGAAGACTAAAAAAAATTATGCAAGTATAATCAGTGTCTGTTGCACTGGAATCACAAAGCTGGGTGGGAACTGTGCGGATTATCAAGTCATGCCATGTTCAGCGTGCTCAGCCAAATTGGGTCAGATCAGAATTTGAATGGAAGCTTAATTATTTTGTTTTCTTTTCTTAAGACTATATTTTGAATGCATTGCACTCTGTAAACTTGATAAGAAGTATGTTTTCTGGGATTCTTACTTTTATACCAGCCTGGGGACATTCTCAGTTGTGAGCACACCACTAAAGAATTTAAAGGCAAAAGCACCCTTCCGTTGCATTTTGCACAATTATTTGCACAGATTACTTCTTTTTAAGACCCTTATTACTGAGAGTGGGGAGTGAACTTGGGAGATTAATATTAGCATCTGGAAATTCTGATTCCCAATTCATAGCAATGAACACTGCCTATACTCTTGGAGTCCCCTTGACACCTACCGTGCCTCACATTTTCGCTAGTGAACAAAGCACACAGCTAACACTTTTTTTTTTTTAACATGGGGAAATTAGGCAGCTTGTTACAATTAGAATATATCCAGGGCCATGACTTCTTCTAGAATAGGGAACAAAAGAAAACTATATAGCAACAGTATGTTCGGGACAGTTTCCCAGCCAGCCCCCTCCCTTGCCCCCCGAGAACCCACCTATTCCTCGCAGCGCTCCAGCTATCATGCTCAAACACCATTCTCTGCTCACTCTGTGTTTGCTCTGTACTGTATGGTTCGGTACTGTACCGGCTGTGCCTTTAGGCTGTAAGCTCCTCGGGACAGGGACCTGTTATGTGTTTGGCACACTTCACCTATTGTACAGCGCCGTCTACTCCAGCGCTATATAAATAATAAATAAAAGATAGTAATTGTATCTCCAGTTGTTTCCTACATTTTTTTTTCCCTAGGTGGCAACATAAGTATTATATTCTTAATCTCATTTCCCTAAATCTGTGTTTCTACTTTCACTATAGGGATGGCTCAGTGATTTCAGGAAAATGTAGCTAAAGTTTTGTGTTAGCAGAGGAGACATGTGGCTTGCTATCTGCAAGGGCAACAGAGCTCTTGCATGACAAGGTAGGGTGCTAACTGCACATTCACTTATAAAGCAGCCAGCATAGCTTGGGAGCTATGTAAAAGTTATATTTAGAAGCTCAGTTTGCTGTTGCGTGCCATTTCCAAAGGTCAGAGAGTTGATTTGTCTAATGATTAGTTGGCAAGATACTCACTGTACGGATGAGAGCAAGTACATACATTAGTAAACCATCCTTGCACACCTACTCAGGGGAGCTACGCGGGATGCAGCTCAGCAGCATCAGCGGTTCAGCCTCCAAAATCACTGTGTGAACATCTAAAATACACTAGTCTTGACCTAGGTAAGGGGGTATGCTACCGAAAGCTATGGATGGTAATCAAGGTCTGTTCACTGGTTAGTGACTCTTTGTGACTATTGTACTGGGCAAAGGTTGACCTGAAGTGGGATCTTGTGGGGAAAAAAAAAAAAAGCCACACAATTAGCATAAAACATGTATCAACGGGAGGGTGAAGAAACAAGGAGGGGAGGAGGGAGATAAGGTAAAACAACATTTAGACTTCTTGTAACAGTGCCTTTTCTTCCATTAGGTTAACTATGGTTCAGTGATGTTGCCTATCCTAAATCTTGGTTACAGATAGGGCCAACATCAAATAATAGAGGCTTGCAGCAATTTGTCACTAGCAGAGTGCAAACCTTTAGGAAAACAGACTTTCCAATCAAGTACATACAAACTGGCCCTCTGGATATATACTTTCTTATTTCAAATAGTTGTCATCTCTCAAATGATTTGACAACTTTGAGTTGTTGCAAATGCATTTTTCACATTAAAAATTCCTTGCAATGCAGATGTCTATTAGCAACATAGAATAATGTACATCTGCAGCCAAAAGAACTGAACCACTTTGCACTGAAGTTTTCCAAAATATAAAGCTCTGTTCAGAAGCAAGCACCACTAGACAGACATGTCACAACACTGCGTTACAAGATGCATCACCCACTCGCTGTAGTAGGCCCTAAGTCCTACCCCTAAATTTTAATACTTTCGGTTCCATATACGTTGTAACCTTCTCTATAAGTTGCTAAATTCTGGGTATTCTGCGAGGAAGTTGGGTTAAAAGTCTGTGCACTCTTTGCCACCTTCATTCGTTTCGCCTCTGCCCTGGACTTGTAACAGAACTCTATCAAAGCCACCAGCATTGCCAAGCCCAAGCCTCCAACCAGAATGTAGAAGACTCCAGCAACGTTGCTGAGACTCAAGGCACTCGTCTTGTCCTGGGAAAACAGAAGTGACACAGTTAACCCTGGAAAATGGATCCCCAGGAGCACAAACTACACATGAAAACATTAAAAATAGACATCAATAACAACACTTAGCTGAAATTTAATGACAGTTGTTTACATACTTTCCCAAAATTTGACCTATCTATCTGGATCTATAAAATATATTTTAAGCAACTAGTTTTCCTGGTCGGCATAAAAAATACTCTTAAGTATATTGCCAACATATCAGGATGTCATTGCTTGCTTACTGCAAAGCATTACTTCCATTAAGTGGAGAATTAAACAGTGACATGTCTAGCTCTCTTTAGGGGACATTTCAGCACTGATATGAAACTCCATTTATGTAATGCTCTTCAGAAGCCTTGGAATCCAGAAATCCATTTGTATCAAACAAGACTCTGCTTGATTTTTACAAAAAACAGTAATCGTATTTGTGATAGGCATTGCTGTTAATTTAAAAGATCCAGACTGAGCTTCTGATACTTAAATGACAGGTCAAAATAAGATGTGAGGCTTTAGTTCTTTCCTCGAACAAACACTTCCTTTGAAAGTGCACACTGTACCATACACATTGTGATATATTTGCCTCTTACCTATTATTGTATTTTGGTTTTATTTTACTAGAGATACAGTTCTGGAACATGCCCATGGACTACTAAGCTCAGTAACAGTATACTTCTACATACCAATTGATGAAATTTTACACATTATTCATAATTTAGACAAAAGTGAGAATTTTCTTTACCAAATTATTATATATACATCACTTTACAATTACCTTCTTGGAGGTATTAT
>VZRZ01005291.1:399572-542543 GCA_013398175.1 Climacteris rufus
ATAATAATTAAAATTACCCTTTGTCTATGGAGAAGAACTTGCCCCTTTTAGCCAAAGTGCCAAACTGTTGTGTAACAGCACAGGAGACCCCGTTCTTCACTCACATGCTGAAGTCGGCGTCAGCACAGCCCAACCCGGGCACAGGGACACTGGTTTTCTAACTTTTCATCATGTTGTCAGCCCTTCCACTTCCTCTCTCGGCTTCTTACTCATTTCCTCCCATTCCATCATCAATCACTTGCTGTTGGAAGGGCTGTTTCTTTAAGAGCCTCAGGCTGGATCTTGAGCCAGTAACATCAGCAAAATCATAGTGCTTTAAAATGGCATTAATGAAGTTCTGAGCTAGCTATGTTCAGGACAACAAA
This sequence comes from Climacteris rufus, assembly GCA_013398175.1. NCBI lineage: Eukaryota > Metazoa > Chordata > Aves > Passeriformes > Climacteridae > Climacteris > Climacteris rufus. The sequence continues at coordinate 399,938 of VZRZ01005291.1, forward strand.
TGGGCAATTATAACATTTAAATCACAATACTGAGTGATTCTGAAAACAATATAGAATTCTAGTAGACCACGATTTTAGAAATGCAATTATGAGTATACTTTAGAAGCGTTTTCATTACCCACTCATGGCTGAGCCATTAAATAAGTGTAAGGTCAGTCTCATCAGCTGAATGAAAAAACATGGGCTACTGTATTCTCTTGAGGGCTGCCAACAGAGACTGGAGAAGATCTCCATCATCACAGCTTCTGTCCACTCATACTTTTATAAAAACAATAGAACAGAGTGGCAACAACTGTTTCAGTACCTTCCCATGCACCACTTGAAACGATAATGGCATTCAGCTAAGATCTGAGGTAATACTTTCAAAAGCACTCAAATGACTTGGGAAAGTCACTTTTATCTTCAACCACGAACTAATTAATCAGATTACTAAACCACAGGTGGTTCATACAGGGCAGCTTTCTGAACTGGTTTTCTGAATTTTGGAAGATTGTCCCTCAAAGGGAACAATAAAGGGGGAGGCTGAAGATGACCTTTTAAGAGGACAGAATAGAGGTAGAAGGCATCTTGTTTCACTGAGCAACACTAGCCTTTGGAGAGCTTCTGAACTCTCATGAAACTCCCTCCTTTCTGTAGTTCTCTGTATTATCGTGACTATTTTGGGTCTAGACTCTCATATTCTGACTAGTGAATCTCAAATAGCAACAGCACCGTTATCAACCAAGCCTCAGGTGCTGTATTTCTTTCAATAAAAGAGGAGTTTATTTTTCTCATTCATGGTAGTGGGAATCCCTGTAATTTGGACTGGAGCTGCTAACAACGCTCAGGGTTTGTTCTTTTAAAACTCATAAAATGAAAAGAAGCATTAGCTTCTTAAGAATCTAACAACTTAGTTCAGGATTTGTTGGTAGCTGTCAGGTTTAGAAAAACACTGCATAGTGTCCTGGTTATTTCACGAATGATAACTAGCTAACAGAAAAAAAATAAAATACTCAGAGCTCCATTAATTCAGTAGAAAGGGCCTTGACTTCAGTTAATCAAGACTCTTCCTGAACAAGGAAATGGATTTTATAGATGATAAATGGCTAAGTAACCCTTTGGGGAATCAGCCTGCCTGTAGTTTATAACCGAAGACCAGATGCTGCTGTAATGCAAAATTTGAGAAATGTGGTAATGCCTGCTCACCTGCATGATGTGCCTGGTTCTACCAAACGTGGGCAGTACAGGCACATGATAGACCTGGAGCTTCCCAGGAGCACTGGTACTGCCTACTCACTCAGCTGTGCCTGAGGAAAAGTGTGGCAAGAAACAGGTCTGAGGTCAGATAAATGCCCAGGGCAGGCTGTGTATAGTCCCAGAATCACAGTTTGAGTTCCATCATATTCTCCATCCTTTGCTAACACTGTCCTGCCCACCACATTGTCTATTTATCCTAAGCTGTGTCAGCTATTGTTTGATTCTACTGGGAAAGTGTTCCATCCTCCCTCCTGAATTCATGGGTCCCCCATTTTTCCATGAACCATACTCCTTGCCCTTCTTACCCACTTTTTTCTCCACTCCTTTTTCTGTCACTTTCCATCACATCAAACTTCAGCACTTCCAGCCATTTCCCCACTAAGACCCTGCCTGTCCCTCTACCATAAGCTGCTTTTTCCTGCTTCATGACTCTCAGCACCTGTGGCTGGTAATTGGGGCAAGTTAAAAACATCCTTTGTTTACGATCTAGCTTTTATCTCACCCTGCAACCACAGCAGGCTCGTGAGAAGGCTACTCTAAGAAAACTGAGGTATTTTAATGATTTTATTCCCTGCCTGTGATACTTAAAAAAATTTAAATAAATACCCCTCCCCCAACAATGCAAAAGTTCAGGATTGTGTGGAGCATTTGGTAGTAGCAGTCTGGGAGATTTATGCTTCAATTACAAATTTTCTTAGTAGAAGTTGGTGTCTGCTCCACTTGTAGATAAGTGCTATTAGGTCTAATATTTGAACACTTTGGAAGAGAAAATAAAGACCATTTTTGAAACTGTGACTGCTGGCAAGCAGAGCGGTGTGGGGAAAAATAGGTAGAGAAGCAGGACTGAAGGCAAAGTGAAGCGGATTAGGAGACCAGTTCTGGGTGAGTGCAGAACAGCCCAAGGGATGGTCCCTGAGGCCAGGACACAGCATGAAAGAGCAGGAGAAATAAAGAAGGAGAGAAAATAGAAAAAATATATGTAGGCAACTGTAAAGTAAGCTACATAAACTGCGTATGACAAATCCGTCAAATTTAATCATCTGTATCTGACTACCTCTGTGCCTGCACAGCTACCTGTGCAGCATTCTCTAATATATTTTTCACACACAAGCACATAAATAAATATTATTAAAGGCTGCCTGGCACAGAAGGGGTATTTTTAATACCTCATTATCCCCCTCTTCACCATCTTCCACATTTTTACTTCTTTTCAGCACCAGGCAGTTTCCAAAATGAAGCTGTGAGGAGGCAAGAAGTACTGGTACTGGCCATATGGAAGACATGGCAATGCAGAAAGAATATGAAGCTGTCAACAGCTCAGTCTAGCATGTAGCCTAAAATTCCTGTCTGATAAATGCTCATAAATTATGCCTAGGGAACCACCATGGATTTCAGTTTGTTGGAAAGATATCGGGAAATGTCAGCATGAAGATATTTTATAGAAATTTTGGATACTTGTGGAAATTGTCATTTGTTTCAGTATTGTTTGTGTCAATAGTGGATCCCTGAGCCTCGACCATAAGGTAAAATATCCCTCTGAGGTAGTCACACTGATTTTTGCCCTTTTATTCTACCGTCACTGAAAAATATCTTGAGTAGTAGCATACAGTAAGAAAAAAGTCTTAGCTGGTGAGCAGGCTTCTGAAGGTATCAAACTGCTTGTTCACAAGAGCAAGGCTGGAGAAGGCTCACCATGATTTCAGAAGATGCAGGTTTCTGAAAACTGGTGATAGGTCTCACCCCAGAGACCATTTATGAGTTCCCTTGGGGTGCTTAAACAAATGCAAATATTTTTGCTTTGACAGTAATTGCATACACCTCGATTTCAGCTGCAGGCACCAGCAGTGCTGTGCTACTGGTGAAGCTGTTTCATTGCAGGTAAGACCCCAGCAGATGCACCAATTACTTTACATACTGTTTACCCGCTTTTGGTGACATTGAGGCTAACCTTGGAGTCACCTCCCCCGCTGCCACATTCTCCTTTGTCGTACCACCATTTGTTTTTCAATTTGTCCAAGAGGCCTTGTTCATTCAGTTTTAAAACTGCGAGGTTAACAGCATTTCTTGAAACGATAAAACATATTTTGTAAGAAACTGCACAGCTGTTAAGATGTTAGAAGGAATGAGGACTTAAGCTGTTTATAAGCTTGATCCACACACTAAATAAACCTCTCATTTCCATATTTCAAAGCCTTTGGCAGCAAAAATAATTGTGGTTACTTCCAAATGTGAAAAATGTGTTTCCAGTGTGGAAACAGTTTTCAGAACGGCTTGGATTTTAATGCAAAAATTCTATCAACCAACCCAAACTATTTTTGCAAAATGATTATAAAATTCTGCCTGGAATTATAACCAATTTACACAGATTTATTTGAATCTATATTTTAAATATGCTCAGTGTGGGCCCAGGCTGTTTTTTCAAGCAGATGAGAAAATGTATCCCCACGCACTAAAGAGGCAAGATCCAGACTGCCTATGCTAGACACTGACAGTCACTGTGTCACTACAGTTCTGACATGCAGCACTTCAGACTGATCCTGTACAAGCTATGGATCAGGGCTCCAGAAACAGGCTGTGGCAGGAAGAGCTGAAGAGGAGCACTGACAGCTCACACACTGATTAAGGTGCTCTCTAGAGCTAGTCAAGAGAAAGCACTGGACAAAGGTGCCTAGAGGCCTGTCTATCTGAAGCTCCATACCCTGCTGCTGGCACATCTGGACATTTGGGATGCAGGCTCTAGAGTCCTGCTCCCTTTGCACAGCAGAGGCTTTAGCTGAAATGCAAGACCTGGGGTCAGGCTTAGTGCCATGACTCTGGCACCCGTCTTGCTATTCTGTGAGAGCACCCTGTCTCCCAGCCCAAAGAGCACCTGTGGTACGGAGGAGGAAGGTAGTGGTGGAGGGCATCCTGGCTGGGGAAGCCTGGGAACAGTGCAGGCAAACTGAAGCTCAAGCACTGGGAAGAGCAAAGCCAGCCAATTAGCTGAGTGCTGAGATACAAGAAGGTTTATTGGACATCCTGAGGATCTGAGACACATGAAGGTTTTTTGGACATCCTGAAGACTTTTCCCTGGAAAGTTTACAGATGTTATGCTACCACTGGATGAAATACAAATCCTGCTTTGCTAGGAGCACAGTGGCATGGGCACAAAAGACTGAAAGGGGTTCTGTGAGCCTGATGTCCTCCGTATCATGTTTAAATGCTGTTTTATCAGATGAAATACCTGAGAGAGACTTTGGATCTGTGCAAGCAGAGGGGCATTGCTAACATGAAGGCTACAGCACAGAATCACTGCTTCTGTATGAATTCAAGGCTGCTGGAAGTGTACTGAAACTCAGCCAAGAACTAGGACACAGCTGGTCCTAGGATGCAGTTGCTTCTGTGCATGCTCAGAGGTTTTCCTTTAGGTGTCCAGAGAGCACTACGACTGGAGGGCAGAGGTTAGACAGTATAGACCACCACACAAACCCAAATGTAAGGCATCTGGATTTATGATAGTGACTATAGTCACAACACAACATTTTAAAATCAGTTGATAACTAATATGCCAAGGTATTGATGCAGCACCCTTCATCATTTCAGAAGGGAACTTGGCACTTGTTTAAGTGTACGACTTCCTATCTGTATTACTAAGACCCTAAACAGTTACATATCCTAATGATATGCAACTACACAATTGTATCTTCCTGTTTCTATGTCCAAAGGTCCCTAGTGCATCCATGCCTATCAGACATGAACACTCTTTCTGACAGGTTTTTGCCCAGGCTTGCTTGTGGATCTGCAGAAGCACATGGAGCAGTGGCACAATTCATCTCCAAAGTATTTGTGAGGTGTCAGTAGCTTAACTACTGCTCTTTGGGGATGATATGGGGTTGAGAAAGATGGAGTTTCTTTCTCTGAATTTGTTTAATGCTCTCAAGATCTGTCAGGACTGAGTGGGATTTGATAAGAACTGACTGTCGGTGCTGGGAAGAGACCCTCTGGCAGCAGGGCTCTATCAAATCATATGGCACCAGAATACACTGGGGTTTGTGATTCAGCCTCTCTAGAGATGGCTGGTCTCTGGTCCCTGGGGGTCCTTTCTGCTCTTAGAATGGACATTTTTCTCTCACTTATTAGGAGAGAGATCTTCCTGGCAAACAGGTACAGACAATGGTACTTCACAGCTTATGGAGTGTTCTTTACTACACTGGTCTATCTGTGAAACAAATGTCACCTTCAGGACAAACTTCTACTGTCTTCTGGTAACAGCTTTCCATAAAGCTTCTGTTGGACGCAAGACAGGTCCTTGCTGGCTGGTCATGAAGTTTGGAAACTGCCTGTGTGTAGATCTGATGTTATCCAGCTTCACTGCTGTTAGATTTATATGAGATTTTCAATAAAGTAATTGCTTGTCTGTCCCTGAAAGTGAAAATGAGTATTGTAGGCTGTACTGGGAGGGATAACAGACTGCTCTTTGTTGATAAATCTTTAAGGGGAATTTTGCAGCCAGGCTGACAAATGGGATTTTGTATAAGTGCTCTAATTATGGTTCACACTCTGGAGGGAGAGAAGCAATTGCAAAATTGTGATGAAATTGTTCATTTGTCCCTTTCGTTCTTGAAAGAAATTGCTTTTGAACCTATTGTATTTACTACAGATTTTTCATACTCAGCTTTTAATTACAAAGCCTGTGCTTTCAGTCTGTTTGCCCCATTCAGAAAGGTGACTGTGTGACCAGCCTTGCCACTTAACAGACAGATTTCCAGTACATTCAATGTAAATGTTACCTTTTTAAGGACACTGGGACTGAGCCATAGATAAGAGATGATCCTGCAAACACTATTTGATGCTGAACAACATCACTTATTCTAAAAATGGCTTAGGTATACATCTGGAGCCTTCTGTCTACAAAGTCAATGTCAAAACTCCTTCTTGCTTCAACAGGATCCAAATCAAGGTCTAATTTAATGCTGCTATGTCAGATTGTCACACGGGGTAGCAATAACACAAACAGCTGCTTTGACAGTGCTATAGATGCGGGCAGGAGTGATCACTCCCATGAAGAATGGAATGTATCTCAAGGAATATCACTAACTCAATTCAACAAGCCACTTAGTCTGATTTTAAAGCAGATGGGAAGGCCTATCAATCTGTCTATCTGAAAAAGCATCTTCAAACTATTTCCTCTAAGCTGTAGTCTCTCAAGTGTGAACATTAAAGCTCACTGAATTAGACAAAGTCCTTATGCTAAAATCCTTAGAAAGTTTTTTCTTTTCAATCTTTATTTTATTTTGGGTGAAGATGTAACCTGATAATTTACAACTTTTTTTTCAGGTTTTTCAAGTTAATGTCTACTTACACCTTTCATCTGGATATTCTAAGATGAACTAAAAACAAGTTGGTAATGTTTTTGAAAACTAAAAGGCGTTTTCATGTTTAATTTTCATGTTGAAAGGAAAGAGCTTTCTCACTTGCCAAATGTTCAAATTTATCTTTCAAAGCATCAAAGATTATCAAGGAAAATTTTCCCACAGTCATTTAGAGAAGCTGCAGCTGGTTGATAGTAATCCTAGAGTAACAAATAAATAAATGAAACCCATTCATGAGAGGGTTATTTAGCTGGGTTATTAGCCATATCCATAGACACTTTCACAGCACAATAGAGAAATGGAAATAAAAAGGATGAAGAAGTAAATGTGGATTTAAGCTGCAATCATCGCTCTGAAATCAAACCACTGTTTATAAATGTAACACATTATTGTCCTCATCCTGTCTAGTAGGCCATGTAAAACCAGGTTAGTTTCACACTGCTTTCTATGTTGCTTTGTTATCCAGGTCTGCCTCAACATATGGAAATAAATCATTTCCTTCTGGTGAGCAAAACACAGGGAACCTTTGCTCAACACTGCTGTACCTCTCAGATATAACTGAGAGCCTAAAACGTACAATGGTGACTGTATTGAGAATTACCATATCGAGACCTCAGAGCCAGGCTGGATCACCCATACTCATCCTGCACAGTGCTTTGTTCTGCCACAGAAGAAGGCATTTGGAAACCTGAGTATCTGTGGCAGAAGCTTTTCTTTCATCTTATAAAATAGGACTGTATCCTCAATACCACACTTAATCAAAACTCCCATTAAAGACAATGTACTCCTGAATAAAGGAACCGAAATCTTTGCAAGAGGCAGGGTCTAAAAGTAGAAAGCAGGCAAGGGCCTTAATATTTGACTCTTCATGCTTGGTGTCAGTGCACAGTCCTGCCTTTTCCATTACTCAGAAGAAAACAGAGTCCTTGTATGCAATAGTCAAGCCAGACAAAACTGCGGCCCTCACTTCACAAGTACTTGGGTGCATGGACAGTGATTTCAGTGTATGGATCACAGCTATTTTTAAGCAGCTTTTAGAATTACAGTATGAAAAACTTAATGAGAATTAGATAATCATGACTCATTTAAAAATCATTGTCCACCTCCCCATAAATAAATAGTACTAAGCAGTTTAAAACCTTAATCAGTATCACTTCCTTTTTATTTTAAAGAGCCTATCTGTGCCAACTGCAGATACACCTTCCACAGTTACTAAAAGATAAAACTATACAGACAGACGACAATGTGACTACCCATTCCCTTGCAAAATAATATCAGTGATCCCAAACAGGGATACCTCATTTGTTATGCAAAAGAATTGCAGCAGGGTGCTTGCCCAAAGCCCAGAGAAGCTTGCAGAGAGGTTTGCTCTGGCTTCTAGTGAGTTTGGGTCACAGCAATGGTTAACAGTTGACCCATTTGTTGGACTTCAGTCTGTCAGAAGAAGTGAGGGAGGCATGCAACAAATGACCTGAACACCATGGCACACAACACTATGGTACCCAGCTCGTGCTCAACCACAGGAGGGGCATTTCCATGGTAAAGACACACAAAGGTCCCTGCACCATGAGGGAACGAGAGAGGGCTCCAGGCTAGGGACCACCACAGCCAACATCACAAGCACTGCTGGAAATCTGAGACTGTCACGGTGGAACAACACGAAAAGAGACACCAAATTTTGCCTAATGCAACACTTTCAACATCAGTTTCAGCACCGCAACTCAGCACTCCTTACCAATCAGGAACTAAACCATGAAATACATTCTGCTCAGTAAGATCAAGCCTGTTTTCATAGCCTAATGACCAGAGCTTGAATACACACAATGGACAGAAAAGGCTCTGTCCAGCCTGGTTTGGCTGAATATGTATCCAGGTGTATGAATACTTGTATACAAGTATGTTTATTTGAACACGTATCCAGAGCGTCAGCCACAGCTGCTTTTTATTTAAGGCATTCAGTTTCTAAAATCTCTGGATGCACCATGGTTCATAGGATGGGTGGAAAGCATCACCACTCATCTGCACCATTCAGTATCATCCCCAAATGCAATTCCAAGGACTCAGTCTTTGCCTGGTTCATGGAAACCGCCTACATGAAGTAAGGTCTCAGAATATCTGCTTTTGAATACTAAATATTGAATAATGGCATAAAGACAGACAGGTCCGCAAGTACCCATTACAAGAAAGGCAGGATCTCTGCTGTAAGCATTTAATAACAATCTTTAAGGCAGCCAGCAGAACTTTGCCAGGAAAACTTAAATGTCTCAGCTATTTAAACAGCTTTGACATTTTCCTGAATCCCTTTCTCGAACTTACTCTCATAAATTCTGTGTAACTGGCATGTTAGATAGCAAAAATACTTCCCTGCATCCTGGGCAGATTCTTAGCACAATTCTGCAGTTATCTTTACAGATGGCGGCACTGTTGTCTTACTGCTTAGAGCTGGGGATGTTGTTCACTTGCAATAATAAACGAGTAAGGTGTTCAAAAATAATGTGACTCACTAATGAGACCCTACATACACAAGAGACAGCTTTGTTTAAACTGCTGCCATACTGCACAGCCTATCATCCCAGAACCGCTGGGGCCACCGCTGCAGCCAGAGGCAGAAGCAGAGCAGAAACCCTGACCCTCTAAAAGGCTTTTCATAAATCCTTCCCACAGGGGATTTCAAAAGCCTCAGAAATCACTCAGTCACTTACAAGTCATGTGGTGCAGAGGGATGCCATCTCTGGTTAAACTCAGGTTCTCTGAGCATACAACAAACTTCAACAAGGCATACCTGAATGTTACATGAACAAAGCTCCACAGCTGGGCCATATGTGAGGTATGGACCAACTGGCAAAACAGAGAGGTTTCCTTTCTATTACAATAAAATACACGACTACATTGTCAAGTATCTTGTATATATACTCCTATGTAACTAGTGCCTAGAAAGAAGTGGGGATCAGCAAACTACTGAACAAAGGGAAGTAAAGCCACAGATGTGGTGGTTCATCAGCAGGGAAAGTTCACTGAAGAAACAAGCTTTCCTGATGCAGTAATATCATAGCCAGTGTTGGCAATCGATGGATGATGTGTCTCAGGCAACTCCAAGCTCACTTTCTTCCTTAGGCAGTGGATGTCTCTCCCTGCAGCTATCTGCTGATGCAGCAATCACGCAGACCAGCCCCTGGGCACTCCTGGCGCAGGCTGGAGGGCATCCTCGCGCAGGACAAGGCAGAGAGAGAGCTTGGTGAAGCCAAGTTCAGTGACCTTATTTCAGCAACGTGAACTGCAGTTATTCTCTCATGATCTAATCTGTATCCAGCCCAGGTGGCTTGGGAAGAGGAGGCCACAGCTGCCAGGAGCCTCCTCTCGGCCCCCAGCCTAGCGCTTCCTGGATGCAGCTGAGGATCTGTCTTAAATGTGCTTAGTGAAACACAAGTGGGTGCATTTTTATAGCTTGTATATATCATCCATTCAAATGATTTTTAACAGGAAAAATTAAAATGCAACCTTACCAAGCAAAAAATTAAAACCTGCACATCTTTTGAGCTGTTTATTTTACCCATGTTTTGAAAAGCGCTGATGGCAGATTGTAACACAACACAAATGTAGTGCCATTTAAGGGTGTTTGACAATTCATCAGGAGAAATTAAGTGTAAAGCTGCATGGCACTGGCTGAATATGCTTAATAAATTAGGAATGAAACAAGCACTCTGTTAACGAGGAAGATGTAGCCAAAGCTTACATCATTGTGTACTCAGAAGGCTTGAAGGATCAATAATGTAAATATTAAAAAAAAGAGCTAATGCAAGAACATTTTTACAAGAAAAATAACTTAAACTTCTATGACAAAAGGCCAGCTTTGAAAGCACATTTTTTAAAAGACATTCAAGAGCTTACAGGGATAATATTTATACTAGGATTTATAAAGGTTTGTGTGCTGTACTGTTACCTGTATGAAAAAAGGTGTATTCAAATACTGAAGCACAGCACTCATCAAAATATTTTTACCATGTAGCTGGTAGTTCAAACAAAACAGAGTCCTTGGCAGTTGCTCTCACAGCTTGCCCAGCATTTATATTTAATAAAGAACTACTAGTATTCAAGTTGAGAGTCTCCACAACAAAACTAGCTCTTCTGCAGTAGGTCTCTCAGGCTTTCCTGCTAAGCTCTTCCATTTCTATATTCATGCTTATCAAAGAAAGAATGTGATCAGCCATCTCAGCAGAAGGCTCAGGTCCAGCTCAGGATGCACCAGGACAGTGGATGTCTCTTGAATTCCATCTTGCAAAATTCATATGCCCTTGAGGAACTGACTAGCCTGTAGAAAGCCAAAGTATTGCAAAAAAACTCTGGGCAGGTTCTGTGCTGCATTACAAGCTGATGCCATTTAAAATCCCCTGTCCCACTGCATTTAAAACACCTCTTACAGAACAATGTATCAAAATATTCTACAAACAATAAGAATAAAGTATTTTTACAAGAATGTATATGTACTGCTATTTATTTAGAGATGGGCAATTTACAGCAGCACTCAAATACTTTTCAATTGTGGCTAATTAAAAGAAGTATAACACTCTTCATTTAGCCATCCAAATAAGATGGTTAGTTTCCAGGGGCAGTGAGTATTTAAAGCTTCTATGTATATGCTAAGTATAGTATACAGCTTAGTTACTCGAGCTGAGCTTTGTAAACAAATATGAGCCAAACTGACACCTTGAGGATCAGCAGGAGTTTCAATTAATGGGAGACCCACTGCTGCTAAAAATTACCATAGCTGCTTTGAATTCAGAGAGGTTCTGACAATTTACACCAGCTAGAGGTCTGATGACTGTAGTTTAAAATATTTATATAGATTGAAAGCTGTTTTGCAGCAAGATATTCCAATTACAGTACGCAAACACTTCCTGGCACAAGCAATAAAATATATATTTTGCTTGTGTAAAAACAACAGCAGTTGACCTGGGAATGCAACTCAGCTTTTTGCTCTGTTTTATACAAAGCTTTGCTGTAAATAAAAATCACATAAAATTGTCCCTAGAGAAACTGTTCATATTGGTTCAGTAGAGAGTCTTTAGCAGCAGCAGGAATGCTAGTTTCTCCCAACTATGAGCTATTTTAATTTTTGCAAACAACTACCTAATCTTGTTGTCATTGAGCAACTTTTTTATTTCAAAGCACAATTTTTCTTGCCCCTCCCAGCATAAGCAGGATTATGTGAATAGGCTGCTGCAGTCCAACACCTGCAACTCAGAGTACATCTTTTAAAAGCTTAGAATCATAGAATCTTGGAGTGGCTTGGGTTGGAAGTGACCTTAAAGATAATGTGGTTCCACCTTCCCTGCACTGGGCACCTTCCACTAAACCAGGCTGCCCAAAGCCCCATCCAACCAAGCCTTGAACACTTCCAGGGATGGGGTATCCACAACAATACTGGGTAACCTGTGTCTCATCACCCTCAAATCCCTCGCTTGAGTGAGATTTTTCAAAGAGTCTGAGCACCACTGTAACCCTGTCTCCACAGTGCAGGAATTGCTCTCAGGATAAGCTTAGTCCAGTGCCGAGGGCCTCAAAACTCTCAAATCAGAAACATTAGGAACCTTGAGCCCTTTGTGGTTTTTATATACTTGATATTGCTGAAAGCATTTACAGTAATATTTTTAAATTTGAAATGTGTGAAGTGAACATGTTTAAATATATGGTCCCCCCAGTGCATACTGTTTTCAGATGCAGCACCACTCACCTCTGGCATGACTGGCAGAAAGCCTTTTGTTTTTTACACCTTGGGTGAAGCAGACCTCGACTCATGGTTTTGTCACAGCAGGGTGTTTGGATGCTGTTTCACCTGCCTCTCCAGTAACTCCTAAGTATAGGGTCCCCCAGCTGAAAGAAGATGGCAGTATAGGCACAGACAGGCGGGGGTTTCATGGCAAAGCACGACATGGCTCAGTGCCAGGCAGAGGTTCCAACTGTGTTGGATTAGTGCTGCTGAAAGTCACGGAGTAGTAGCTTGGGGTGAGGGTCAGAGCAGTGAAGATCTATCGTGTCTCATGCTGTCCCTCTCCTCTCCTACCTAGACTGCATTAGTGCAAACCTCTTGAAATGATGATATGTTTTGTTATCCAGGCACATGTTGTTGAAACTCCTTATGCTTCTCCATCCGCAAGAAAAAGCCAAATGCTGCAGTTTTACTGCCCACACAAATGATCTGTGTTTTTCAAATGGATGATTTAACAGAATTGAAAACATTATTCACCATTACTGATCTTGGCCAGAAGATTTAAAGTTTCCTTTACATAATATTTTAACTATCCTTGTAAGGCATTTTAAAGTCATGCTTCTGAATGCCTCAAAGTGACTCCTTTCACCCAGAATGAGGCTAGAAAAACATCTCTCTTTTGGATGCAATTCAGTGCTTTGAATAGAAATGTGGTATAGTTCCTTGTAACCTAGAAAGATGCTCCTTCTTTACTTCCACCTCAACCCATTTGATAACACTGATGGATTACTAGACAGCCTATTTAGATCACAGACTCTGGCTACCCAGTGCAGAGGAAGATTTTACTACATCAAAATCTTCCAGAACAAAACAGGTGGCAGCTGTTTCAGCAGCTTCTAATTTTTCACTCCATTCAACATGTCCTAGCAGTAGCAGAAATATTGTACCTTTGACTGAGCATTTCACAGCTTTCCTCCACAGGAAGACCCAGTCCTGGGCTGAATCACCTACCCCAAAAGAAATGTTACTGTGACCTCCAAAAGGAGTCAGAACTCATTGCTGAATTTCGCTACACATCATGGAAAATAAAATATCCTGCTGAACTTACTGCAAAAATTAGGTTTTCTGGTTCCTAACTAGCCCCATATCTCAATGTGCTATATAAATATATGTTCTATTTAGTGGGTAGCAGGGCACAATAATAAACCAAATATTTCAATGTAGTACTGAACATAGCTGGCATTTTTGAAACCTGATACAAATTTGGCAATATTTGGAGAGATTTAACTCTCAGACTTCTCGAATATTTCATTAATATCAGACTGAATCTTCCAATTTATGAACATACAATGATAAGATGGGTAAGATGAGCTATGTTTGACATGGTCTTCTCCTGTTTTCTACTCCTTATGATATGTTGCTGTATTTTCCTTCTTGCAAGCATCAGGATCTCACAACAGCACCTGATTAGTGTAAGATGTTTTTAAGATTCAGAAATGGCAGGAAAACATCAGGAGACACAATGGAGTGACTTCTACAAGTAAAGGTGTTCAATTCTTCATCTCTGTGTGGCTTTTTCATAAAGTACCTCACCTTCAGCTTAAGACTCTCCATAAAAGATGTAAGAAGTCCTCTAACCTAGCTAATATTTCTGACATGTCCTTGTTGCCCTGACTTTTGCAGTTCTGGATGTTATCATTCTTTCGTAGCTAGTTTCTCACATTCGTCTATGTAAACATGGCCATGTTATTGTAACAGTATCTTATCGTTTACATTCCTGTCCCCTGGGCACAGAAGTTTGCTGAACATTTCCTTTGACCACTGTGATTGAGGGACGACAAGCTCTTTCCTCCAATGGACAGTGATTTCTAAAATGCATATAAAGTAAACAGGGCGGGTCTCGCCTGGCAGTTGCTCGGAGTTTCTCCGGCAGTTGCTCCTTACTCTCTCAACAGGTATTTCTTGTTTCCTTCTTTGTTCGTGTCATTACTGCACCATTTCCTCAGTGAAGAGTCATACAAAAGGAGTTGCATTTAAACACTTTCAGGGATATAGGTATCTGTGACAAGAGCTACAGCGAGAGAAAAAACTCCAACTTCTGCCATCTTCCCAGCAATTGCATTTGGGGAAAAAAAATACTATTGCTTTTCTTAGGAATTCATGGAGTAGCCAAATTCAGCCTAATTCATAAAAGGAAGTATGGCCAGCAAGTCAAAGGAGGTGATTTTGACCCTCTACTCCACTCCTGTGAGTACTCCATCCAGCTCTGGGGACTCCAGCAACAGCAGAGACTTGGACCTGTTGGAGTGGGTCCAGAGGGGGGCCAAAAACTGATCAGAGGGACGGAGCAGTCCTCCCATGAGCTGGAGTTGTTCAGCTTGGAGAAAGCTAGGCTCCAGGGAGACCCTATTACAGTCTTTCAATACTTAAAAGGGAGTAATAAGAAAGATGGGGATAAAGCTTGCTAGTGGGCATGTTAAAACAGGACAAGGAGTAGTGGTTTTCAGCTACAGGAGGGCAGATTTGGACTAAAAGAAGGTAGACTATAACTAGGCAAAAGAAATACATTTCTTACAATGAGAATGGTAAAACTCTGGAATAGGTTGTCCAGAGAGGTGTCTCATCCTGGAAACATTCCAGGTCAGGTTGGACTGAGCTCTGAGCAACTTGCTCAGTCCCTGCACATTGCAGGAGGGTTAGACTAAATGACCCTTACAGGTCCCTTTACACCCAAACTATTCTGTGATTCTGTCATTCCGTGATTCTGTGGGTCTCTTAATGTCTCTATCTTTCTTTTAGGAACAAACCCACCATCCTAGGTTCTGTTTCTAACCTTTTGCCTGTCTGGTTAAACTTTACAGCCACTAAGCCTTAATGAGAATGAAGCATGAAATGACTGCAAAGCCAAATACCATCAGCATTCTGTACAGTACTAAAAGTGCTGTAATACAAGCAATCTCTTAATCCATTAATGTTTTCCTAGTAAGAAAAGCAACTCCACATGGGAAAGCTGTAGGGCAAAACTGCTGTTTGCTTCTGAGGAAATTCATCCACTGACATCAATGTCCATGAAGTTATTAATGAAACATGGTCACTATGCCAAAAGCTATTGGCAGCACAGAAATCAGGATGGATTCTTGATTTTTATGCTTGCCAGAAAGAGATCACTAGTTCATGAGATTTGTACAGTTGATACACTTTTGGCAGATCTAAACTTAGACTGAGACGAGGCATGAGAGATCTCAGTAACACTACATGCATGCTTCTTTGTGACTCCATACTGATATTTTTCATAAAGAAGGATTAGAAGGAAGGCAATAAATGGAAAGTTTCCAGCTAAGATATATTTTCTTAAGCTTTGGTCTAATTATGATGCAAGCACTTTGAAGTCCATTACTTTAATTAGAAGCAGAGACTGAAAGAAAAAAAACAGGGGAGACATTTCCCAGGTGGGAACTGAAGCTGCAACTGCAATGCAAACAATAAAGAACAGTGCATAACTTGTGTCCTAGTGAAATGCTGGCTTGTGTTTTGCCTAATGGCAGATCAATACCATACAAATGAAGCAATTACAGTTGTGCCACATAAAGCCTTATTTGGTCAGCAGCCAAAGTGGGGATTGGCTGGAAGAGTTCCTAGGACTTTCTGTCTGAATATTATTGCAAAAGTTAATGAGGAATATCTGATATGCTTAGACAAACATAAACAGTGCCAGCAACCAGATGAGATGGTTGGTCCAATAGCCAGTGTGCTGGTAATTAAAATGCCCTGAAGCCAGCTGAACATCAGCCCAGGATCAGGTGAAATGATCACAAGGGCAATCCAATGCCTCTGGCAACCAGCTACATGATGTTGCCACCATCGGTACAGCCATGTACACAGCAGCAAACTCTCCACCTTCCCCCAGCATGGAAATATGTTCCACTTAAGCATGCAGCATCTTCACTTGTGTATAGCTCTGTGTCCCTATACTGCAGCTGGTGGTGGTGAAGGAAAGGCCACAGTCAGTTTGATACAATGGTCCTGCCAGGACTTTACTTTGCCCCACTCATATTCATCCACTAGATCACATGGTCTAGTAGAAGGTGTCCCTGCCTATGGCAGAGGGTTGGAAATAGATGATCTTTAAGGTCCCTTCCAACCCAAACCACTCTGTGAAATGCAAATATAGCAGTTCTCCGACCAGTGGGGCCAAGCACAGTCACATCAATATGGCAACACTCATGCTTGTAATGTTTCACATATGAGCAGCCAGGCTACAGAGAAAATAAGGTACTGAAAGTACTAGTAGATCTAGTAGATCTTTACCTTATTGGATATGGAGATCCAAATAAGGTAATTGCTGTTGTCCTGAACACATGCCCATATGCCACTTTTAATAAAAAAAGCCATATGGAGTACGGTCCACTGGTGATGGAGATTTCTGCCATTGCTTTCTAAAGGGAACACAAAACACCATGTGGTCATAGACTACAGACAGTTTAAAAAACCATTAGTAAAAGTTACAATTTCCCTATTGTTTTCTCTCCAAAAGTTTATTTGACCAAAGACATTGAGAAATCTACCATCATGTTTATCCTGACATACACATCTCCATGGATTTGAAATAACAGAAACACCTGGAGTAGGAATGGACTGCAAATATTCACAGCACAATAAACACTACGCTATTAATCTTCACTATTCCTGTGAGGTTGCTGGGCAATTGTCATTACCCTCAATTTGCAAAGGTGAACCTGAATTAAGAATGTGCACTGATCTCTTCCAAGACTCCCAGGAAATCTGGGAAAGTCATAATCGAATTCACCAGTATGAGGACTTCAGCCAACCACACTTCATTTATTTAATCTTTCTGGTGTCCCAATGGAAAGGACTTTCTAGAGATAGACTAAGCTTAAACTTCTGTGTATATTTCCTCAATTCAGTCTTTAACCACAAGATACTGCTAATTTTTTTCTGCCAGAAGTGGGACACAGCCATCCTGAGTGGCCTGACTATCATAACAAACCCTTTCACATTTTGACCCACTCAGGCGTTCCACAAAGGTCTATGCTGCCAGTCACTCAGCAGCTGTATGAAGTCGCTCGGGAAGTTAAATTCTCCTTTTGCCCTGGCAAAGAAGAGGTATGAAGCACTCTCACTTACTCCACTGAGTTCAGATCCTCTCACTCTCTTTTGCTTTTCCAGCACAAGAATTTTATTCAGATGAGAACAATCTGCTTGATTTTCAATTCACAGAAATCGCAACTAGTGCTCAGGAGCAGCTTTTTTATTAGTTGGGAAGAAGACCTTCTACCATGCAGAAAGCATAAATATGACTTTCCCTAAGCTGCTACAACTTTCCAAATACTTCTGTAGCTCCAGGAGATTAAATGTGATGGCTGAAGATATCCTTTTCATATCGTAATTGTCAAAAAAGGATCATAGCACAGTGCAGTCTGGAAAGCACCTCAGGAAGTGTCTGGTCCAACCTCCTGCTCACACAAGGGTCAGTCCCGAGGTCACACCAAGCTGCTCAGGGCTTCAACCAGTCACACTTTGTGAACTTCCAAGGATGAAGCCTGCACAACCTCACTGAGCAGACAATGTCACTATCAGACTGACGGCAGGCAGTCAGGGGAAGTAGTTCCTCCTTGCATCCAATCTGAACTTCTCCCATTTCCTTTTATGCCCATTGTCACTTACCTTCCTGCCATACACTGCTGGGAAGAGTCTCCACCTCCTCAAAGACCTCCCCACAGACACTCTGCGCTGCTCTTAGGACCCTGTAAAGCCATCTCTGCTCCAGGCTAAACAAGTCCAGCTCCCCCAGCCTCTTGTCACCAGAGGAGCTCCAGATGCATATCCAGCTCCATCTTGATTTTCTTCCATGAAATCGGTTCAATTTATTGATATTTTTCTTAAAGGAGTAGGCCAGACAAAAAAAGGATGCAGTATTCTAGATGTAGTCTGAATGTTTGCAATTATTTTTTCTGATGCCATGGTATCTTCTCTTGTGTCCTACAAATTGGATGAACTAAAAGCACTCTAATTGCAAACTGCTTTGGATAATTGCCCACTATCTAAAAGAGATGCCAAAAAATATCAGCTTGCTTATTTAACTGCGACAGGAAAAATTCCTAAATCCTCAAGAAACTGTGATGATTTTCTGTTCCCTTTCAACTACACTTTCATAGTCTGAGTTCGCATTATTTGAACTGAAGAATCAGAACTAATTGTCAAGAGTTCATGTGGTTTAAAACCAAGAAGTATTATTAGCAGGTATAGAATACAATAGCATCTTATACCAATTAAAACCTGAGGAGCTAGATCTTAGTAAATGCAGAGCACCTGAATGTGGGTTGGTGCGCCAGCTTAGCACACAGGGCATTATCTTTTTATTTAAAACCAATAAAAAAAGTGAGCATTATTCTAAAACCTGTCACTTCATATTTTGTGTTGCAAGCAGTAAAAGTCTTTTGTGGAAATCTTAAAACTCAAAATTTTGGTTGAAAATGTGAAAATCTGAAAAATTGCCTAGTGATTTTTACATTTCGGCACATGAAATATAGGTAATCTGAATTTTCTAGAAAAAGCTAAGATTTTCTGTAGGAAATAACTAGATCTCATAAAATTTTCTGTAGTCTTAAGAGTAAAATAAAATAAACCCGAATCACACAAATGATACAGCATAAAATGCTGTTGTGTGTGAAATCAGGTGCCTGTATCCACACCAAGGAATCCAAAGATCTAATTCTATATTTAAAAGCCCCTTAAAGACATAGTCACAAATCTGGGCTGCACTAAATGGAACCATATAAGCAACAGATTGGAAAGAGCCTGATGTGTAATTATGTAGAGAGAAAGCTGTACATATTCTGAAGGTGACAGATGGGCTGCCAGATGTTGGGGCTGCTCTCACCTGCACGCCTCATTCACCCCTATTGCTAGTAATGGAAGATCTGGAATCTAGCAAGGGATCTGCATCTTCCTGCGCACAGATGCTATTCCTCCCCAAGTGGGGAGCAAAAAATAATAAGAAAGCTCTATTTTCTTTGTGTGCTGGAGACAGATTATTAATTTCATGTGTTCTTTTAGAATAAAAAGAAGTAACTGAAGTGTAACATAAAATAAATCTCTGTATCAGGTCAGGCTTGGATCATTTTTATTTGACTTGACTTTTGGCTTTAAAAAACTGCAGGAAAAATTATAGTCAAACTTTGACTACAGAAAACTGCCAATCCTCCCAAAAACTGTTAAAAGAGTCTCAACCAACAAAAGAGCAGACAGCATTGTTTAGCATAATGAGATTTGCTAAAAGATATAGTTAAACAGGAGGTAAATCCTTTTTCAGGCTTGATTTAAGCTCTCACTCAGTGACTTAGTTGGAACAGGAAGCAGAGGCAGGAAAGCAGAAAATGGGAGTAAGGCACTGAGCTATAAAGATATAAAGACTTGAGGTAAGGGTATCTAGAGATGAGAAAAAGAGCACTAGTTTTCACACTACCTCCTACCACAAACAAAGCAGACCAGTGAAGAGGAATAATTACTGATCAACCACAAGTCACTATTTTATCAAATAATATTTTAAACTTGTACCATTCAGTGAAATGCACACATGGCCATTTTTATTTGGAACCTGAGTTCCTTGGGAACATTCTGATGATGAGAAAGAGCTGCATTTTAGAGTTGTTGTCTCTACAACACTGTTGTCTCTGTTTTACTGTGTGTTGTCAAGACACACAGTAGCTTAAATTATACATTAAAACTTCTGAATTTTGTTTAGTGCTGTCAACACCTTTCCACCTTTCTGCTTGGATGTTCAGTCCATAAAGCCTACTCTGTCACACATTGTGCTAGGCTGAGATACTGTTCTCAGTTCAAAGAAATCACAAGAAAGAAAACAAACTTTTCTCCCTACTTTTGGTTTGGGATTCCTCACAAGAATCAAGGCCGCATAAGGACTAAATGGCCATTTTATGTCTCTTGGAGTCCATCTAGTACTTACTGTCAATTGGAAGTGGGCAGGTTTGCAACTACCACACAGATTAATCACAAACAGTTTTTCAGGTGTTATTTGTTCCCCAAATGTCATTTCCACAGAGAGGTATTGTTACGAGCTGCTGACATGCCTTTCAGTGGCCTGCTCCCTTGCTTTAGTCTACCTACAATTTATCTGAACAATGATTATCTTAGTGGGATAGGCCTTTTAGTTGTCGGGAACTGCACCATCAACTTCAAAGGGTCGTTTCCTGGGAATTGACACCTAAGCAGCCAGAGAGTTGTAATGAAAAGAAAAAGAGAGAAATAATAATGAGCAGCATTGTTAAAATATAAAGGGCTGCATCTTGCCCTCTGCTGAGATGCTTTACAAGGGATCGAGGAAATGGCAGCGAAAAGGGCAGGAGAAAATTATTTCTGAAGTGCCAAGAAGCAGTATTTATTTCTCAGGGGATCTATAGACTGGAAACAACCATAACCTTTTTGTATCCCAGTGGCATACACTGGGGATTGGTGCTTATCAAAGGTTTGTAAATGTCCAGAAAATCAGTAAGATGTGCACAGCAATGGTATTAGTATTTTTGAGAGATTATGGCCTTTGCTGATAGTTTGAGGTAAGTTCGTTGGTTATACCTAAATATGTGGCCCTTTTTACTTGTCAGAGAATTGAACAGTCTGACAAAGTTCATTTGGATAGATTTGGTATTGTGAAGCTCCTATCCTGTTTGCATTCAAGTATTTCTGAAACAGACAAGCAGGAAAAGAACTCTGATTTTTTTTTTTCTGCCTTAATTTCTTTCTGATTGTAGAAAACAAGACTGTTATTAAACTTGTCCTGGTGCTGACTACCTCAGACTGGCCCAATGCTTCTGTATGACAGCACAGAAATTTCATATTTAGTAATCACTAAATATCAGGAAGAGATATCTCTTGTATAAATGGCTTGTAAAAAACGAAACCTTTTTTTTTGTTAAAAAAGCCTCATGGTTTTAAGACAGTACTAAAGCTGAAGAGACAGAATGGTAGTTTCACCTTTTACACTGATTATACTGTTAACTTAAAAATACCTATTGCAATTGAAATGTTCAGATGAAAAACTACCTTTGCAATAGTTTTACTGCTGTTTCCAAGCTCTGTTCTTTCACTCCTGCTCAGAAACACTTCATTTTACATCTTTTCTCACTAAAACCCTGGGACCTTCCCTGGAGTAGGGAGCAGGATGATATCAGCAGAGAGGCACCACAACATGACAGTGTGACCAAAACGGGAGCTGAGCTTCTTAGAAGAGCTTTGCCTTCCATGCTTTGCTTCTAGTGTCATTTGTAGTGTAGGAAAACAGAAATAGCAGCAGAACAAACTCCTGTGACTTTTGCTCATCCTCCAAACCACAGAGAGCTTTGTTCAATTATGAATCATCCCTGAAGTCTGAGAGTGAAAACGTCCTGCTAGTGGCAATGAAGAAATAGGCTCTGTGAGGCAAGGCAGGTCAGAGATGGCTCTTTGAAGTACTTGAAAGATACAGTGATTTTTTTTTTTCTTCCCTCAGGTCAGAGAAAATTCAGCAAGTGCAGCATCACAGACACTAATGAGTTGTTTTCTTCCAAAGATACAAATATCAGAAATTATCTCAGTAGCAATGCTTTTCATTGCAATTTAGTGACTTAAATCAGAATTATTACAATTTCCTTTCTCTATATGTAAAAATGGCAAGAACAGGCAAAACTCTTTCAAGTAGAAGATTTTGCCTAAATACATTTGCTTGAACATCTTCAAATGGATCTCATTAGCCATCACCAAATTTTTCTCTTTTTTTTTTTTTTACTGCACTGTTTTTGTACAGGGAAGACCCTTATCTTGATCAAAAATTATGAAATTAATCCATCAGTCATCACCGGGGAAAAGAATAAGCTGGGATTCTAATCTCTGTTCTCAAGGCTTTATCTTTACTTTTAAAATAGATACTCTGTTCTTAGACAGGAATAATTCAGGTGACCAAAATTAAGTATGCCTCCCAGGCTCAGCTGAAAGAACAATCTGCTAACATTCATTGTCAGGCTCTCTTCACTGATCTACTTTTGACCCCTGACTTTTATATTTCTTGCTAAGCAGTGGCCCATTCTCTGCCTTTCTACCTAGTAAACATTATTTTTAGTTGACAGAAAACTCAACAAGCTCTGAAGGATCTGACCTGCTTGAGAAATATCTCAGCTATAAGCTCTGACACTGAATGGTAATGAGGTGGTAATTCAAGCCTTGTTATGCCTACAGTAAAAGGAAAAATATTATGCAAAGCTGTACAGTATGATCTACACCATCAGTCAAACAGGCTAATGTTTACATATGTATAAAATGCTACAGCTCACATTCTAGTTTTCAAATAATTTTGTTTCATTTTCAGAGGGAAATGACCTTGTAGAATCCTGTTAAGCTGACTAAAATCCTGTTCTTTTAAGTATCAATAGACCACCCCATAACTATATATGTATTTTTGCTTTCTCCACCGGCCCTTGCTTCAAAAGAGTAGCAGTCAATCTAAGTATTTTCACATCATTCATTTTAATTCTCAAACCTCAATTATTCACCAGTTCTCTCTGGATCTTCTCTACACCACATATAAATAACATCAGTTTCCAGCTCCTATGGTGCTTTGCTGAAATGATTGGCTCTGTGAATAACTCCCTGACCAGACATTCTGGCAGGAGAAGAGAAACATGAAAAAAATCAAACCTGCTTCCTCTGCATCTCTCCTCACTACGACAGTCGCTTGTCTTCAGAATGATCTGGGGAGGTCTTTATAAGCCAGTGTTGCCAGCCAGGAGACAGCTACCCAGCAAAGGAAATACCCATTCTTCTCTGTGAAGTGCCAGAACATGCTCAGAAGCACACGGGCTGCAGACATTATCACGAGGACCCAACCATACCTTACCTTTGCCTGTTTCTGTACCTTTCTAGAAAGAGCAACATGCCATTGAGTGAAGAAGGCAGCCCAGATGCATGGAAACACCACAAGCTAGAACAGCTACATCAACAATACTGGTTGAAAAATAAAAAAGCTATGAAGACCTTCGAAACTGAACAATATAGGGTACACAGAAGAGTGGTCCAGGGAAATGCTTCCTTTATAATACAACACAGCTTGTACAAGGAAGCTGCATTCATGGGAAAAGTCTATTTTTGGGAGGATTCATGGATTTCTGCAGTACAAAACCATTGAAAAACGGTGGAAGAAGTTCTCTGCAGTAAATAAATGTTGACAACGTAAAAAATTTGAGCGGTCAGCTCAAACATTATTCCAAGTTTTTCTCTTACTCAGAAGCAATCTGTGAATATCATACCCATCCTTTTGTACACACAAATCCAATCTCATAGAAAGCGTAAGAAACCAGAGCACGCAAAAAGTTTTGGCAGAAACATTTTTATCTATCCTTACAGTTGACTACTGTGTAATGAATCTGATTGTTTTCCCTCAGAGCTTGGTGTGAATTACCAGCTCACTGATCTACAAATCCAGGGTAAAATGAGAACTGGGGTATAACTCAGAATAATGTATTAAATTCACAATAAACAGCTTTGGCAGTGAATGATGAGCTGGGAATTCCTTCCACAATAAGCTTCTTACACTCTGGTCTCCAAAACCATCAAGGACTACACTTGACAAAAAGTTTAATAGTCCCACTGGAAGAAACTATACTATCACATTCTTATTTTTCCAAGCTTGTTTCAGGTCAATGAAAAAAAGAATCGGAAATATCACTTAAAAAAAAAAGAAAATAAAAAGAATATTCCGTCCTGTGTAAGGTCTGCCAAAATTTTGTATGAATGATGCCTTACTAAAATAAGCCTTCTTTCAACACTAAGGAAACTTAGTAGATATATCCATAAAAAGCAAAGGTAATATTGCCAGCTGTAGTACCATAGTGAAATGAAGAAATTAAAGAATGGCAATTTTAGAGATTCACCTCAGGAAAACAAGGACTAGATGAAGTCACTTAGATCAAGCCAGTATACTATAGTGCTTAGGCACACAAAGACTCCATAACAGATCTTCACCTTATTCACACAAACTCATTTTTCTTCAAGAAAATGTTCCTTCTGCCACAGATCCCTCATTTATAGAGCAAATCTCTTTTGTGTATGTTACGATTATATGCAGTGACTGGACAGTGTTTGGATGCCTTTTGCATGCCAAGCAATCTCTAGGGCACTCCTCCCTTGCATGGGATGGAAACTAAATTCCATCCCTTTACTTATGTTGTACTTTGCTCTTCACATAAGTTACTAGAATGATCAGAAAGTCACATCTGCAATACCTGCATCACTGATGGACTACCCAAACAGTACAGAACAAAGAATCAGCACCTTAGTTGATGTAAAGAGTCAGTTCATGTCACCAGAAGTCATGCTGCAAAAAACCAGCAGGTATCACCAGGTGGACCTTTTTGCCTTCCTCTCCAGAACATAAAGAATTCTTCCTAAAGTTAAACTGGAGTCACTCCTTTACGTGAGTCCACTCACATAAAAAGATTAGAGACTTAAATAATACAACATAGAATTCCAGGTTCATATACATAAACATTAACTGTTATTCCAATAGCAGGAACTTAGAGCTCTGGATTTCATGAGGTTGGTGAACAAATATCACCAATCTCTGAAATACATCAATCCATCTAGTCAATGTTTTTTTTTATCATTTGTCTAGATCTTATCCTGCCACTCTCATCTGTCCAGGCTCAAAGTGTCTCTTATGACCTTGCAGGTTTCACTCATCCTTGCTGCATACTGTAGGTGCCAGGACAGGACAGCCAAATGTCCTTAGTTATAAACAGTAACAGAAAAAATGTTGACAACTTCTCATTTTTTAGCCCAACCTGTCATTCACCTTTACACCAACAAATTCAACGTACAGTAAGTTGAAAAAACTTTTAGTGTACCTCTAAGTGTACCTCTAAGAAAATATTGTCTTAAATTCCTTTTTCAACTCTTAGAGTGGAGAACTCTTTCATGTTCTTCACTATTCAAACTTGTTTATGATGCCTACATATCTAAAACAGAAAAGCAGAGGCATGCAAGACACAGGATTTGTGTAGTACAGGATCTCCAGGTGTTGCCCTCTAGAAACACAGATTGCTGCAAGTGGTACGGCAGAATACCCTGGGGTGATCCACAACAGCCAGAAGTTTGGCCACAAGAACATCTTCTAATGGCAACACTTTTACAAAGGCAGGTCTTGCTAAGCAGACAAGCAGTACTCTCTTAACCACCGCTGAAAGCACCACATTTGTAAAAAAAACCTCATCAATTCACACTGAGTACTACACAGTAGCTTTGGAAGGATACCTACCGTTGCAGGAGGAGAAAACAGTAAGAACAGCTGGGTAGTGCCACAAGAGAAACTCATTCTTTGTTGCTAGGAGAGCTTTGCCCTCAATCCACATCCCCTCTCAAACATGTCAGTCTTTTACAACATTATATAGAAATGAATATCACTGAAAAGGAAGGAAGGAAGGAGACACACATGATATGTGATGTGGTACTGCCCACTGGGCATAAAAGAAACACACATCAGGCATTTCCCATTCTCCTCCATTCAGTGATATGCATTAATCCTAAAACTGCACTAGCACTGAGAATAAATCACTTCAATTAGCCAATAGGTACTGGTTGAACACTGCAGGAGTGTAGCATGGAACTCAATAAGGAAGAGTTTCAAATTAAAATCCACTACCCTGCTCATGTGTATGGTCATGAGCAACAGAGAGACCAGTCCCTGGATCACTCTGGCAGGTGGATTTCATCTGCATGAGTGAAGTGATGGGTATGTGCTCTGTAATGAACATGAGCCCAGTGATGCAATGGCAGGGAACCATCCCTAATTCTATGCTACAAGAAGAATCACCCCACTTTCTGTCAGTCAGATGTGTGAAAATACATGGTCTGGTTCTCCATACACTCACATCAATTTTATTCAGCTGCTACTGCATTTTCAGGGAAAAAACTCCTGATTTGCAAGCACTGTAAGTAGGAGAAGGATTAAGACTAAAATACTTCTAATAAATTAGGTGTTCAAACAGTTCAGTGAATAATTTCACATGAATAATTAATTTGAAAAAACGGTTATTTTTCCCTACTCCTGGACAGACCAAGAATAGAGTTTGAACGTTTAACATCCATATGTTACTTGCAAGTATTTGTGAACTACTTCAAGTAATTTCTGGTCTACATATAACTCAAACAGGAAATTATGATTATTAAATAAAATATAGAATTTACAACTCCCAGAGCAAATTATGTCTTTTGACTAATTTATGTCATGAGCTCAGCTAGCCTGCCCTTCATGGATTTCAAACTGCATGTTCAATATTTGCAATTATCTGTGCAGACAGCAGTTACATAAGTCATCTGATCAGTGACAGAAACACTACCATGCGGGATGCAGTCAAAATAGCAAAAGCAGCATATTCCATAATTTTAAAAAATCAGAAAATAATGAAACATGCATTTAAAATTTACAACTCTTTTAGTCTTTTCTGTTCCAAAGCACAGGGTGAGGAAGCTTCTCCCCTCTTCAGTAAGTGCTCCCTCTCTGTAGACATACATGAAAGAGGTGGTACGAATGTGAGGTATTGCTTGTTCTTTTTTTTTATCCAGAACATTAAGTGTGTTGCTTAATGTTTTTAGTAGGTAAGCAGCACTGATGGTTTGTCACTGGGGCTGGAGCGGGAATGGGGTGCAGCAGGAGAATAAGCAGCTTAGCACATGTGAAAGAAAGGCTCAGGAAAGGCATGGACATGGACAGCCAGTCGAGACAGCTTGAAAGAAGATTCGGTCCAATTTTCAAGTCGGGTAGGATTTTCCCTATTCTCCTTTTTGAAACTATTTGAAAGTAGGATGTGAAAAACTACATGTTTTTGATCACCTCACCCTAATGATAGTTGCTGACCCCGAGTTAGACAAAACTGTGGCCTCATTGAAACATCTGGGAGCTTGGTTTTCAGCTGGGATGGAACCAGGATTTCACACTGTATCCTTACAATCATGGTTGTGTTCTTTCCTTTTTGCTCTTATTAGTCTTACTACGCCCTCCTACTTCTAACTGCTTTATGTCTCGTTCCCATTACTCAGAGATATTTTTATCTAGTCAACTGAACAAACCTGAAATAAGCCTAAATTTGACCCAAATCAACTTCCACAGGCTATTAGTGCTCATTGTAACAGGCTGTCTCTTGTTGGTATTGAATACTCTGTAGAAAAAGGGACTAAAGAACACCACAGAGCACACTTGAAGGAAAGAGCCCACCACTAGGACATATATAACAGCAGCCAAAGTACTCCTAAAACGTTTGCCATAGCTTTGACACAGTAAAGCATGACTGTCAGCAGTGGGCATCTCCTTACTACGCCAAACTGCAGTGCTGCCTACCACTCTTAGGTTTTCTGAAACACTGAGAAGGAGACAGCAATCCATCATAAATGTAAAATAAAAAAACAAGTACTTTGAAAATATACCCAGATAATAGATCAGTCTCTCTTATTATCACTGCCTTCTACCTTTAACTACTCCATGAGTTCCGGACATGTTTTTATACATAATTAATATTTTTACTGTCATTTTCCCTCTCTCACCTCCTTAGGTTCTCTTACCACTTTATTCAGCAGTGAAGGTGGCAGTTATTAAATCTGAGAGGTACTGAACATTAAGGAGCAAAAATTCATATTCAATAACTGAAATAACTGGCTTGATTTTCCCCTGCACATACAAATCTTCTTTTGCTGTGGATGGAAATGATTCTAATGATACCCCTATTACTATCCCTGTAATACAGTTACATATATTGATGTTTGTGGTATTGTGTGCAAGTTAAACTGATGAGTTATGAGTGAGTCTAGTTATCTGCATAGTGGTAATGATGCTTCCTCTGTAGTCACAGATGTAGACAAATACGTCCTTAGTTATTTACTCCACAGAAATATGGCTTCACATGCACTTGCAACTCTTCCCTTAAACCTACTTCCTCCCCTTTGTGAATATGTTTCACACTGTAATCCTTATCACGAGCACAAATGTGAGAAATGGGGTGCTGAGCATTCCCTTTCACCCGCCCATGTGCACCCTATCACTGTCAGACTACACAGGCCATACCCCTTGATCTGCTAGTTGCTCTTTTGCTTTGAAGAATATTGGCAAATCTACCACTGGAAAAAGCAAGTTTTGTTTGCCTTAAACATTAAAGACAACAGAATGGTAAATACTGCCAATTTAACACGGAGCTAGTACCTTGACTTGTGTCCCTTGACAATTTGAATGAAAAGCAAATTATATTCTGGCTGTGAATCAAAAACTCTCCTACTTTACTGAATGCATCTGATACCATGATAAAGAAAATACTGGTGAGTTTGAAGGCAGTACTGAAATGCATAATGCTAGAAACACAAACTTTTTTTTTCTAAATAAGAAGGTGCTTTAATAAAATGTGCTTTAATGAAGTTGCTTTAATGAAGGACTAATTGCCTCCAAGTGATGACATTTGAAAAAAGATGTTACAAGCAGCTTCTTACTCAGAAATTAGCAGCCAAGATCAATAAACAAAACATAAAATGTAGGTATATTACTGATGCAGATACTGATGTACATAATGTAGGCATAATACTGCTATAAAGGGTTGAATTTGATGAAAAAAGCTGATGAAATAGAATAACTGATGTTAATTCTATCGAGGCTGACTTCAAATAGCTAGTGTTCAACCAGTTTGGTTTTTATATGGCCTTGAAAGTTATGCCAACTATAGCTGTTAAATCCAAATTGCAATTAGAAACGGTTACCTTTGTTGATCAAAAAAAAATGAAATGGAAGAAAAGAAAAATAACATACCATGTTCACACACAAAACAAAAAGAGCTATATCAGGGACATCAGGGAAGGTGGAATACTATAACAACACATTTTATATTGTTATACTATTCCACCCACCTTAATGGAGAACCCTTCGGTGTGGCTACGCCATAGCCTTTCGAATCCAGATTTCCTCCCACTTTCATGGTGTCACATGGCTTTCGTTGCTCAATGTATTCATTCATGGTGGACTCCAGCAGGAAGGCAAACTTGCCCTTGGATTTGCGGACACGAGCTACTCCCTCTGCAGTAGTCCTAGTGAACACTGATGGCTCAGCTGACTTCATGTAGGTCCACATCTTTTCATACACTGCTATTTTTGATCTCTGGAGAAAATCAAAAACAAGTTAGAACAAAAGAATGTTGCAACATTTCCAGAATGGCACTGTTCGAATAAAATAAATCATACTTAATTTTTCAGACATTCGAGGTAAGGAAAATGTTGGATAAAGGTTTTATTTGAATTCCATTATTTTAAAAGGAACAAGAAACAACAGCATCAATACTGTAATAGCAGATAGTATTTTTAAGTTCAGCTAGCCTCTAGAAGTCAAAAAAACCCAAACTGCAAATCTGAATTTACTGTTAGATAAAGGCAGTTCACACAGTCAAAGTATTGTAAAGTGTGTTCTAGGGAACGATGTATGAAATAGATGTCCACAATAAGCCTGTACTCTAAAGAGAAATAATAAAATAATCTCCCCATGAATAGTCAGCAGAATCTTCAAGCAAATTGGACCAAATATGTTATTAAAGGAAGTAAGATGCCCTAAGCATTTTTCTTAAAGACTTAGGTAAGATTTTAGAACTGCAGTATCAGTGGATTTATTTTAAATACTCTGATCCTGCCAGTAACTGAGTAAGAAATGTACTTTCTCAAAGAATGCACAAGAATTCATGGCTTAGAGTGCATTAGTTGGAAATTTTCCTGTCTGAGAATGCAGGCGTAACTACAGAGAAATACTCAAGCAAAAATAAAACTTCTTCATAAAAAATAAAAACAAATAAAAATTTTCACTGAAAGAAAGGAAGGAAATGCTGTCAGGCTGAGAAGTTTCCCAGGCTCATCAGATTCACTCAACAACTCTTTTGCCTCCTCCAGCAATAGGAATACATACATGCAAACCAGCAGTGTGTCAGCCGAACACTACACAGCGTTTTTATAATAACAGATGGCACTTGTCTTCTCTTATGCATGCTACAAAAATGACTTTTTAACCTAATGCTCAAGTCAGCTTTTATTTGAGTCAACACGAGTTTCCAGCTAAGCAAGATTTGGTTTATGAGCCGGTTCCTATACTGTGTTGAGCACTCCAGGAAAATATGCATTATTATAAAGCCCCAAAACAAAGGGCCTCAGAATATTTAAACAAATACCAAATCCTATAATCTAGGCATTATATAAATTGACAATGGCTTTAAGAAGCCTGGAACTGAGCCTTTGTATAGGTGAGAGCAATTTCCCTGAAGCACTTCTTCTTACCAATTACTGCATCACTGTATTATTACTTAGAAAATAATTTGTTAGGGGCATAAGTCTAACTAGAAAATAAGTGGCCTTTAAGAAATTATACGTTCAATAAAAACATAATATAGCAGAATATCATAAATTATCCTTGCTTTTTTTAGTTTGCCTGTATGCATAGTTTTATATTTCTGTCAAATATAATAACATTTAAATCAACAAAAGCTGTGTATGTCCATAGTCACATCCTGCCTTGTCACCCTTTCTTTCCACTGTAGTCACAGCTACTTTACATTTACATAATAGTGGCTGGGAGCAGAGCATAAACTAAGCCACCAATGCATTTTTTGCTTCATACTAATGTAATTTCATGGATTTAAATTTATAGAAAGAAATAAATGGAAGATAGTAGTAATGAATCAGTCATAATTTCAAGAATATTTTCTTGCTTTAGTCTGCCTTTACTTCCAAACATTTCTCACATTTTAACATCCATTACATTTAATTCTTTATAAAGTAATATTATAATAGGTTACTTTCATTTAAAACTATGCAGCACATAAAATAGCTGGACTAGTAAGAGGAATCACTGCCCTAAATCATTTAAAAAAGGTTGCATTTAAATATTTCTTTTTCTTTTAGGATCTAGTTTCCTTTGTCTATCAAAATAGAAAAAATATGGAAAGTCTAACCAGGTAGCTGCTCTGTAAGAACATTTTCTTCTCCCAAACTTTCATTTGTTAACATTCAATTTCTACATGTCAACTCAGAGTGAAAATTGAGGAGCGAACCAACAGATATTTCTTATTATCATATGAGGAAAGACTGCAGCTTTTCCCTGCACTCAGCCAAGCTGAGATAATTTTCATTTTGGGCTTTTCTGAGTAGGACTGCTAAAACTAACTACTTTCCCTCCGAGCAAGCTCCTTGGAAAATACAACTCTCACTGCATCTAAGCCAGAAAATAAGAGTAAATAACTAGCAGTAACAAAGTTCTTCTTTTTCTTTACGTTGGCTTTAAAATGATTTTCTCTTTTCTGCTTTTAATCCAGAATCAAAACAGGCTGAATAGGTGTTCAGAGTTTCCGACATTTTGATCAGAAATGATGAAATGATGAAAAAATCAGATCCAGGCTCCTCTTCAGCCAGATAATCACCACTGACAGAAAAGTTACACGTGATTCTAATATCAAAAATAGAGACCTTGCATAAAATATTGAAAAAGTTTCTGTGACTACAGGATGATTTAAAAGTATAATGAAATTTTTGTGACCAATATTGTTTCTACATCAAAATATCTGACCTCATTACTTTCAAAACAAGTGGTTTGAAACTCTTCAGAAAAAAATTCAATTCCCTCATTCTTTACTGTTTCTTTGGGAATTAATTTTTGTATCATCATCTAGAAAATCTGCAAGCACTAGATACTCTTGAAAATGCAACATGTTAATAAATACAAGACTACATAAATCTGCCTGGTCATCAGCATCATGATTTCAAGTATTGTAACATCTTCATTCTTCTTTCATTGAAAGAGCTATTTGTACCCATGTTGTGGTTACCACCTCAACTTATGATGGACTGAAACTGGAATTCCAAGAATTAAACACCTAACCTTCCACAAAATGAACGAAAGAAGAATTTATGAGTTAAACACAGGTGAATATAAATAAAGAGCATGAGGGACTATACTCATTACAAAAAAATAGGAAATCTGGTCATCTCAGTACCAATATATTTCAATTCTCAGATAGGCCCTCTATATTTAACATAACATCACCATTTCTGTAGACATCTGGAATGAAAACAGGGCTTCTAGGGACCACAAATTGAGTTTCTACCCCTTGGGATAAAAAATAAAGCTCCAAGAGAGCATCTGTCATATTGTGTATACCAACAACCTGGCTATAGAAGAAGATAAGTGTAGTTAGAAACCTGTCAGGGAACCGTATCCATTAAAAATGAGGTACCAAGCACCACAGCCATTTCATCTGGATCACTCTAGAGTTCAAGTAAAGAGCAGATACTTTAATGTGTGATGTATTTCAACGTCATACACGTGTCCCATACAGCATGCACAGGGCTGCTTTTTTTCCTCCAGTGTCTTCAGAAGAAATCTAGAAAACTGAACAGTGGAAGTCCAAGCACCAATCACTACGTGTTTGTTAAGTGAACTTTGTATCTTATCAATTATATTTTAGCAGTTAAGAGAACAGATTTTCAAGCTCTTCTGTGGGGATATCTGTTGCAATAAAAAGGTTATTTAACTTGAGAAGCTGCCTGCCCCTGAATGGATATTATCTAGTTTCCAAATCCCATCCAAAATTTCATTAATGGTTTACTGAGTTCAGTTTGGCCAAATTGAACATAGTGAAGGTGCATGGGATTACCTAACATAGACCTAAGTCTTCTTTCAATTAGGCAATAAGAAGAAATTATCATTCCATCTTCCTGACTTCTAAAAATGCCTTAATCTCCACATTTCAGATCTATAATGACCTTAAACTATATAGTTTTCAACGAAGTATTACTGGCTCACAGCATTTATTCAGAGCTGTGTTCAAACACTAAACTCAGTTTGGTCAGCTGAGCTTAACTTTCATCTGCCAGACGTATGAAATAAAGCAGGAGGGACGGTTTATTATGTACTCCTTGTGATGTCCAGGCTCCCTGTTTTCCAGCTGGCAAATGATGAGGATTACATGCCAACCACACTAACATAGAAAAGCAAATGAAAATGAAGTAATCAATAGAGACAGCACAGGCATATGAATGGCTATTTAGGCTATTTCCTAACGCTCCAACCACATCCCCTTGAGTTAAATTTTCTCTTTATTATCCATCTGAAAGTCAGCAAATTAAAAAATGCATTTCCTGCCCACCACCCAAGACCCTAAAGCAAAATGCACACAGCCAAATCCATAAGCAGAAACAAAACCTGCAAGACTCCATGTTACCATCATAGGCTTTCAATGCTGCACATCACGTCAGTACTGTAGCTTCAGAAGAATCAATAGTGCAATGCTGCTTTAATTATCACCGGCTTCAGTATCCCCCCAGGGCATCTCTTTTGCCCAGTGTGACAGGATCAATAAGCTTCCCACAAATTAAAAAAACTCTAACAAATGGTCTTGTGAGGGTAAAAATGTCGCTAAAGTATTGCAGGAGTTACAAACTATATTACATATAATTGCACAATAACATTATTTCACATTTCCAAGCATCTTACAAGAGCAGTTGGTAGGGATAGCTGCTCTAACAGATGTGCCAACTTACTCTGAAGAACTCTTTGGTTGACCCTGAGTCCAGTGTCCCGTAAGCAATTTCGGTTTGTTTGGCAAGGTCTTCTGCACTTTCTATGGGTGAGACCATTCGCTCAACAGTCAAGAAAGCAGCGAGGTTAGCAGTGTAGGATGAAATAATGATGAGCGTGAAGAACCACCAGACACCTCCGACAATGCGACCTGAGAGGGATCTAAACATGAATAAGATAATGCACATTTTCCTGTCTCTTGAGCCACGAAGAGAGAGAGAGAAAGAGAGAAGGCACCATTGTTGCTGAACATATATCATTAAGTGACAGTCAATGAGAAGAAGATCATTTGCATTTTAAATATTAACAAATGCTTCTACTTTCAAATCTTAATACCTACAGTACAGAGCCCATTGTACTAATGTATATCATACATATACAGAAGCTTAAATCCTCTTGAACAGTAATCTCAGCGTTCCTATTATTTCAGGACATGCCTAAAAATAGGAAAAAATTTGTCATAAATACTGGATAGGTATTTTGAAGACAAAACTAAAGCACGGTAGCTGCAAATCAGTAGCTTTCTGTTTCCTCATAAAAAAAAAAAAACCAGTAAAAGGCTTTGCACATGGATTATGTTGGCTCTAGGATTAAAATGTTCATGTCACCCAAACATCTCAAAAATTCCACAAGCTACTGCAATCATTTGAACATTCACACGTTCGTTACTTAAGAAGCAAGAATTTTGTGGTAAAAGAGACATTTCTGTGAAGTAAAAATTATATTTTCCTTTTCAATACCTGTAATTTGATGAGAAGGCCGCTGAGGAGTAATGTGCATCCACTTGTAATCAGTACCAGTTTTATCACAAATTTCAGTAACAGAAGGATTAGGCCAATGCTGAGTACTCAAAATTTCACTGCAAATGGCTCAAAAGAAGCCTTTAAATTTGAAAGACTGGGTCATCGTGTTTAACTAAAAAGCTTTAGTTACTGTTCGCTGAAGTTCCAGAACATCTTAAAAGGTTGAGAAATTCGGGACTGCATGTATTAGACTACTCATGTATCAGATAATAATATATTATAGGACTAACCATATTTTATAGGGCTAATCACGTATTAGATCTGAGGCATGTGCTCTGTAAGGCACAGCTGAGTGTGGCTTCTCAGAAACAGACAGTCAAATATTGTCTCTCACAAACAGCGATATTTGTGAGGCAGCACTGTAGAACTTGAAACTTGAAAACAGAAATGGGACATTCCTTGATGCAAGGCAAATATTTAGCACATTCCATGGTTGTAACACAATGCAACTAACCTAGCAACAACACAGTTCCTCTGAAGTCAACTCAGTGGAATTTCCCCTGTGTGCAAGTGCTGTTTCTGAGAGCTGTTTGTGGTTTATGCACATTGACATTGGAAAAATAATAGTAATGACTGAAATTCAAAGCAGATTATCTGTTGCTCTTATCATGGCTACTAAAAAAGAAAAAAAAAATGAAAAGGCTTCCTGAAGAATGAACTTGAAAACACTGCCAGGAAAATTAATGAAGGAAGATTTTATGCTTCAATGTTGAAGATGAAATGCAAACGTAAAAAGATTTGACACAAACCTTGGGGAAATATCACATCCTTGTTGCATAAAGGCACCCAGGGAAAACCAGAGGCTGTTGAATATGCCAAACTCATTGGGAGGCTGGTCACTGGGTCCTTCTTTCCCATCCTCTGGTTCTTCTGTGTGCCACTCATATGGACTAAACCTGCTAACTAGGAACAGGACCACACTGACACCAATGTAGGCAAAGACTATGCACATCCAGATCTCATACGCCAAAGGGTCCAAGAAGGAAAACACTCCTGGTTTAGATTTCTGGGGCTTTTTGATCATAATGGATATCCCCAAACTCATAAAAGGCTTAGAAAAATCAATGACCTCTTCTCGTACCAAAGTGATGGTCAGAGGCGCAACAGCAATCTCTGCTTTCTATAAAGAAAAAAGAAATATAGATGTATAGATTAATTGAGGTTGGCTTATACACCCAGCTAAGCAGCTAATTCCAAAGGTATGTTATTAACATCAGGACATTGTGGCTTAAATGCTCTTTGCAACATTTTTCTCTTTCTTTCTATCACACTCTGCATTTACTCAATATGCTTTTAGTAAAACATGCATATTGCAGGTTTTTATTTTACAGAATTATGCAAATACTTCATTTTTCTGCTAAG
The DNA here is from genome assembly GCA_013398175.1 of Climacteris rufus. Taxonomy (NCBI): domain Eukaryota; kingdom Metazoa; phylum Chordata; class Aves; order Passeriformes; family Climacteridae; genus Climacteris; species Climacteris rufus. The sequence goes on from VZRZ01005291.1 coordinate 436,044, forward strand.
GAGAAGACTCTTAAATCTTATAGAGGTGATCAGCAGTGTAGGAAGATCATTTTAGGCATTAATTTAAATAAAGCAATTCAAGAAAGAATGAATGAGAATGACCCTATAGTCATTGAACATATGGAGATTTTTTAAGATCCCAGAAACAGTAATTAATTGTCATATTTTCATAAAACACAGTAATTTTTTGAGGTAGAACAGCTCATAGACTCAAGAAAGCTCCAAATAGCATGAAGCTGGAAAAGTGATTAACTATTGCTGTGATTCCACCAAACTGCACACAGTTGTCTCAAGGGAAAGACAGTTCAATAGGACTGAATGAAATTTTAAACAGTAAAAAATGGCAAGTAGACAGCAAATAGGTGTGAAAAATCATGATAAAAGGATCAAATGTGTGCTGAATCCATTCCCACTAGTGTCAGGAGTATTTTTAAGTGTGTTTCCAACACGCTTTTAGAATAAAGATGCCAATCTTGAACAAATCATTATTGATGGATGCTAACAATGCTGCTAACAATGATGTCTGCATGACCTATAAAATACTGTATCTAAGCTAATGGATCGTTTTTGTCATTAGGGATGCAACATTACATTAAGGTTTGCTCTGTGCCTTGCCTTGCCTTGTACACTAAAGCTACTGTCATTACAGCAGCACTCCAGATGGGAATTCTATGAAGACCTCAGTCAAAAGATGCAGGGGAGGGGAACAGATGCAAAAGCTGCTGAAACCTTTCTCCTGTTCATCATCATGGTGCTGTGTCTAGCTACAGCCATAGAGCAAAGCCCCTGCTCTGTGACCAGTGTGGACTTCTATAGAGCTTATGGACTCAGGGGAGTAACTATATTTTGTGAATGCTTTGTTGTTTCAATGAGATTAAAACATGCTGAAAAATAAGGATGTGCTCAAATAGTTTAATCCAAGTGTAGTATGTAAATAGCTTGTGTGATAAAGAAAATATTGAAATATAGGCTTTATTGTCATCTGACAACTTTGAACTAGGTAAATGCCTTTAAAATAATGTGGTTTTCATTTTATACACTAATTCACATGGAGTTATATATGTTTTATGGAGTTTAATTTTAAACCAATATTGTGTAGTTAAAATTTAAACCTATTTTGGCAGCTTTGCAAGTGTGAATAATTCAAAAGAACTGACTCATTCCAGTGCAATGGCCCAAAAAATGCAAATTTGTATTAAAATTGCTATATATTAATCATCAGATTACAGCTGTCATTCTGAAATAGTTGTGATGCAAACACTTACCAAAATTTTATATAAAGATATTACATTTTAAACAATGCATCTGAAATCATAATTTTGCAAAGGTATCAGAAATTATCTCTGGTCCTAATACCTTGGTTAAATATTATGATAACACTGCTAATTCTCCGAATTTTAATTTACATTTTGTAATACAAAGCATTTTAAAAAATTTGGCTTCTTGATGCTTTGTGATTACCTAAGTCTGGCTGAAATAGATATTTTACAAAAATAGCTATTACGTGAGGAAAGAGAACATGTCAAAAATATGTAATTATAGTAGCCTGAAAATTGTAAAGTAAACTTAGTTTCTATAATCCAAGGACTGTAGGATGGTTTGTGCTACTGGCTCTTTTTGCATGTTTTTGTTTTTCATTTCACTCACAAATAGCTTTTCTCTGGAAGGATGGTTTCCTTCTTTATAGTCAATGACTTTTATATTTCTAAATTTTGATTATTGAGAATGCTTAATAAGGAGTCCTTGAAATTAATTAAGTGAAAGACTCATGGCAAATGTGATCTCTTCCTGCCAATCTTCTCTGTGTTTGTCACATAGTGGTATCTTCATTAACACAGTGTAAATGACACACCTGGTCACTGGTCTTCAAAGGTGTTGGCTAACAGGTTTTTTTTGTGTCTGCAGACTGCTACTGGGACTAAAAGACAGATCCGTGGGGGTTGTTAATTTTCACAATGTGAGTTGGAAAAGTGACATCACCACTGTAGTGTGAATTCAGGAGGTTTTAAATACCCACTTAACACATCGCATATTTCATGTGTGAAATGCTGGATAAGATCTATCTTACCAAATTTAAAGGCTCTAAGAGGATATGCAGAACTTGAACAACATCAGAACTAGATGGCTACAGTACTTGAAGGAGTTAAAGAGGAGAAATAGGAACTTAACTCATTTCTTTACTATAGTGATCTAGTGATTCATAATGTAGATAAATCCATTTCATGCCAAAAAATGTAAAGGGGCAATATATAGCTAAGTCATAATTAAATGCCAAAAAATAGCAAAAAGTACTGCCCTCCCAGACTGATCATATTATTTATTATTTTTCTAAGACTACTGTGTGCCATGTAAAGCCTCCATTGTGAAAGCTAAATAATGAAAATAGCTATGCATGATAATTATCAGCATTTGTGCTATGCCCAGTTAACGTACACCATATAATTATGGATTTAAATGATTAACAATATAACTATAGTGCAAAAACAATTAATGATTTTGTTGCCAGTGAAATCTGTTTTGACAAAGACTAATAATACTTCACAGTTAAATCAACTGCATCTATAACAGCATTTCAATCAAGGCTCCACCACTACCAACTACAGATGGATTCTGGATCCTTCCAATATTATACAATGAGACAAGATTGATTTTGATGGTGAGAGACATTTTCTTTTCCAGAATATATCATTATTATAACCTTGTGAATAAAATATATGCTTGGTATAAGTACTGTGAAGGTAGTAAAGCTATCTGAGAAAAATCATGCAGAGTGATTTCAATCTCAGAAGCTCATGGCTTCTGAGATTTTATACAGAAATGAGTTGTGACCTTTTGTGTTAAGCAGTGAAGGAAAAGCATTCTGTGTCAGGAGAATGAATATTTAATTGGAGCTGACTGCTAGTGAATTTGGAAACACCTGTCACACATGTTTAATGGCATTTCATCTCCAGCCAGCATTTCTCCTGTGAGCTAGGCAAATAGAATCCACATGGACTACTGCATGCTGGATACAACAGGGACCAATGACCAAGATTTCCTGGTAGCTTTTAATAGAGTGCTAAAAACAAAACAGGAAAATAAGCAACTATCTCCACCATGACATTCTGTACAATCTTAGCAAAACTGTACACCACAGCACTTTATATGCTGTTTCCTCTGTGAAATAATGGAAAAATCAACTACAGAGTTTAGGAAACAACTAAGCTGCTCTGTGCAGCACCCAAGTGTCCAGGTACCAGAACAATCAATGCTGCATACAAGTCTCAAGGAAACACGGGATAAAATTGTCACATGTCCACTCTCAGTAACATGGATGGGGCTAAGGGGTATTGGGGTATGGTGGTAAGAGCAGGAGAGCACAGGAACCTTTTGTGTTGTACAGAAAGGGTCCAATCTCACTGGACATCCCAAAACTGTCTGTTAATCCTTTAATGTGATTGAGAATTAAAAGCTGTAAAATGTTTCCCAAACAGATCATCTTGTTAACTTGCTAATTCAGTTGCAATTTCTGTTCCAATCCTGGCTGCACATAAAAAGCATTTATGTGCTTGAAGCACAGCCAACTACTCAAACCACTTGTGTTTATGGTTAGGGGATCTACCAGAGAAGATGAACATACTCTTCTAGCAGAGCTTTGTAGCAAAGTCTCTGGCTGACTGATTTTTCTGCTCTCTCTACGTGGAATAAGCCTGGGAATCTAATGCTCTGTAAATCATCTGGCAAGGACTCAAGGAAGTTGCAGGGAGGATGCTCTTGATGGATTCACTATGGAACTGTTTAGCAGCAAACTTTATACATTAACATAAAGAACAATTTCCTTTAAAGCTATACCTGTAAAAGTACATTAAACATGCTTGGCGTAGCTCTTGGCCTGAAGGCCCGGTGGCACCAGACAGGCCGTGTCGCTGCCCTGAAAGTCATCTCACCTCTACACCTGCATGGCTGCATTCAAGCTGCTTACAGGAAAAGGTGTCTTTTCAGTCCTGGAGTCCAGCTGGGCTCAGGAATTGTTCTGGACAGTAATTATGGGCCAAAAACATACCAGGGACCATTCCTGCAATTTAGCACAGGAATCAGGCATATTCTAATGCACAGGGACACTCCCTGGTGCCACGGATCCACTAGCACAGATATAGCCTCAAGAAGACTTCTGACAGTAGAGCAAATACACTGGGCAACAGCTGGCTTCTCTTAGTTCTTCAATTAAAAAGCAGCTCCATGAGCTTTGCTACAGCTCATTCCCAGGGCCCAGTCCCAGAATCACAAGGAGACTGCAACCTTTCTGAACAGCTAGTTGGGAGACAGCTCATTCTTTTCCGTAACAAAAAACGAAGTGTTGACCATGTATTCTGGGTTGTCCTTCTTCATGCAGGTAATTTGCAACAGGTTCCTCCTGCTTGTGAGCTTTACTGCTTTAAGCTCTGTTAACAGCCACAGGTGTTGACACCTCTGTGTGAACCTCCTAACAGCACTTTGCATTTCAGTCTAGTCCTAGGGTAGTTTGGGCTTGATGGGGTAAATTTTTCAAGATAAAAGAAGGAAAAAAATCCAATCCAAACAAACAGAAAATGGAAGTGTAATATCAAGTTTCCTCTAAAATTTTCAACTAGATGATAGGCTACTGAAACTATGTATCTGAGCAAGGGAATTGTCTCATAAAAGGTGAAATTTTTTGGATTATTGAGAAAACCTTCTGACGTAAAACATTGCTTGGCCATTGATGTCCATGAGTTCGCTATTGCAATTAAAAGCCAAAGAAGGAATAACCTCCATACTCGACATAATAAGTCTGAAAAATCTCGGTCTTTTAATATCCTAAGAGTTGAGCTGCTTCCAAGCCACTAAAGTATATATATATATATGTATATATATATATATATATATATATATCTGCTTGGTGACATTCACATTTTCTACTCTTTAAAGACAAAACTGAAGTTTGTTCCTTCAGAAACTTCCAAGAACATGGAGAGTCTGGTGAACCTGATATAACCTTTCCATTCCAATGGGCAGGGTAAATCACCAGACTTCTGGGGCACAATTTCCCACACTCCTACAGCACACAGACTGTTTCATTCTGCAGAGTCCCTTGAACCGATGCTAATGAAGAAGATGTCGACAAAATTTATCAGCTATACTTAACTGACAGAAGGGAACTGAAATGGAGCTGCTAGAAAAGCCATGAGGCCTTTGCCACATATGGCCCAAACAGTCACTGAAATTGAGAAAACTGCAACTGGGGATTGATCAACTGATATGCAGGAGTTTTTTTATGAGGAGGTTGAGGCATGTTATGAGTTCATTGGTGAAAATATTCACACCTGAATAGTTTGAGGATTTTTTTAATTACATCACTGAAATGAAAAGTTTCTGTAAGAATTCTGAACTGTTCTCAGTGCAGATATTAGCAACTGCAGTCATCAGTAAGCTCAGCTCTGAGTTTTGCTGCTTTTGGTAAGCCCAGATACTGCAAATATTTATTTGGCTATGTTGGAACTATTTTAATTAAATATTGAAGTTTTATGTGCCAACAGAATTGTTAGCTGTTATGCTATTCTGAAGAATCCTTCTCCAGATCACTCTAAAACATAATGTTCTCAGTTGTTAAACTTATCAACTTTGCCCTTAAATTTTGTTATTGATGATCATCGTAAAAGTCTGTCTTCATTCTGAACGGCTTAATTATGTACTTGCCTGTAGTGTTTTGTTACATACGTTTAATATATATGATGGTGGATTTTTCATTTCTCAAACTAGACCAAGAGTCCCACCTTTTTAAAAAGATCTGTCCACCATTCCATGAAAACGAATTAATGAGTGTTATTCTTCCCAACTAAGTTTTACAATGTAACAGGAATAAATGGTCTCTAACATTAATGAATTTTTAAGGGATATGCAAACTATGGATGTTCTAATGTTAAAAGGTACTAGTTGAATAAATAGTTGTACTTGCAAAAAATTATTTGATTTTCTCTTGAAAATAAGTGAAAACACACAGATGTGAAACAAGATTGTGTTTCTTTTCTGTGACTCCAAGGTTAAATAAAATGCATATATATTTCCTATTTTATGACTTATACTATGATAAATTAATATCCTGCTTCAAAAATTGGTATGCTTACCCCATAAACAAGTTCTCCCACCATCCCATTCCAGATTTTTGTCTCTGGATCCCTTGCTCCATATTTTCCATCAGGAACAATGGCAATTTTGTACTTGATACCAATATGTTTTGCAATTTCTGATGCCAGATCTACACAGTATCCTTCAAACTTGTCATTCCCTTCAAACGTATCATGGTTTTTCTTGAACATAACATATGGGGCTTCCTATAATGAAAGAAGTAGAACTGTAAAGGAGAAGTGTACTGAATACAGTCTGAAAAAAAAACATGTCATGAACTGACTGAACAACACACATTTTATCAAAAGTTCGAGGATAGTATTAGCACATTTAAATTACAATGTATGAACAGAAACTCTTCTCACAAGGTATACTATTTACACTGTAATTTGGCTTATACATTTCACAAGATTTATCAACCTTATATTGTTTTAAATGAAAGACCTTAGCACAGTAAATGCTAAATTTAAAACATGAATAGAGGTTGGACCTATACAGTGCAAAAGACTGTGAGATAATGAAAGTACAATGTACACTTCTGACTTGAGTGAGTAAGCATATCCTCTAACATCATGTAGTTGCTGTCTATGTAATCTCAGATGCAGAGCCTGAATAACTTGCTTTCTTGAGGTTTAGAATGCACAGTTACTAAGAGGCTGCATATATTTTAGTGAGAATATAGAAATACATTCCCAAGGAAACATGCATCTCCCTTTAAAAGAAACAGTGCAGATTCTGCAGTCTTTCAGGATGAACCTAAGTGATATGTATGGACAAGAACGGTATCAAGTTGACACTGACTTTACATTCTGTATGAAAAAGAAATACCAAAGTATTTTTGAATGGTGAGTGCCACTGGAAACAAGTAAAACCTGTCTTGAAAAGTGGATCTTGCATTCCCTATGTAAACCATACTATCACAACAGTGAACATTACGTAACTGAGAAATCAAGGCCACATTTTTCGTTTTAGCTCTGTGTGAATTCAGGCTTTAGCAATCATTAAGTAAAACTGTACTTTCTGATAGTATTTTAAATCACTTCACATAATTCATATTCATAGCCAGTTCCAGACAAAATGTTTGTCTATTATAAAGGGTGACCTAGGTCACCCTTTGTTTGAATTTATATCACAAAATACTGGCAACTGAATTTTCTGTGTTCTGGCCCTGGAAAATGTCAGTCTTTTGACACTAACCTTGGTAGTACTTGGCCCTATTCACATCTTTCTTACAGATATAGTTATTACAAAAATAAAAACAAATACATAGTCCGACAATGTTTGTGTCACTGAAACTACAAGAACATCAGCTGTAAGCAACAACAATTTTGTAGCCTCTATTAGGTGTTTAACAAGGGAAGATTATGGTATTACATGAGCGCAATGCAATGCCTTTGCCTGTACAGAGTTTGCATCTTCAAAGGAAAACTGCTGAGTATTACCAGCAGCCTGCACCTTTTTTTGTATTCCTATCCCCACTTAAGTCATCTTGATCTCAACCACTGGTCTTCTAGAGGGAGAGAGGAGAAAAGCAGGGAGAAGGGGTCCTCTCCTCTCTTTGCAACAGATCTTGATTTTGGGAAGTATTTTGCCCTCATGTAGGCATTTTGTTCCCATGAGAGTAAAAGCCAAAATCTGTGTCCTTTTACATAAGTTATTGCACAAAAGTGGTTTAAAACAAACAGAGGTGAAAAATACTACGTGTCCCGTCTGTGATTTAGCCAACTGCTAGCTAGAAGTGCAACCAGGTCTGTCCAGTGTCCTACATTCAGGAATTCTCCTTATAAGCTTCAGCTACATTTACTTGCTGCACCTCAAAAAGAATTTCGTTTTCCAAGGACCAGAGTAAGTGACTGCTAGCTCTTCTGATTCAGCCATAAATCCCCAGCCAAAGGCATGTAATTAGAGTAACACCAGGAAATAATTCTGGAGATGGACACAAAGATAGGCACAGAGGATGCCAGGTCAATTTGCTCCTTCTTCCAAAACCCAGACACTGTGCTTCTGCCTGAACCTCAACACTGACAGGGCTTCTACAAAAAAAGCATTTCAACTGTTTCTGCATAGAAAAGCAAAGTTGACAGATGCCTCCTTTTTTTCTGTTAAAAGTTAAAAGAACTTCTGATTCTTTACAGAGAGAGTGATTGGGCACTGGAATTGTCTGCCCAGGGAGGTAGTGGAGTCGCCATCCCTTGACGTGTTTGAAAAAAGATTGGACGTGGCACTCAGTGCCATGGTTTAGTTGATGAGGAGGTGATAGGCTATAGGTTGGACTTGGTGATCTCAAAGGTCTCCCAACCTAGTTTAATCTGTGATTCTGTGTGATTCAGCCCTCTGCCCCAAGAGTTCTGGCAGGGAACACTGAGAAAGGAAGTGGGTGGCCCAATACTGTCGTTGGTAGGTACAAGCAGAGGTGATCCCATCCAGTGGAATGACCACCAAGATCTGACAGGGATCTGTTGGGTACTTGGAGGAACTGCATTGGTTCTTCTGCCCATCCACCTCACTGTCTTTACACTGATCTCACTGATTTAGAGCAAAATACAGCAGGGAATGTAACACAATTATTTTATGAAGTAAAGTAGCACCTCTTGCTGTGACTGTTTTCAAAGAAGCAGCAATTGAGTGTGATCTGCCAGTGTGAAATGATACAATTAAAGATAACAGCAATACCTACTACCATTTGCTTACTATGTTGTTCCTTCCCTCCTAACCTACTTTATACATCTTTAATTGTTGTACCTACTTTACCTGCCAAATAATGAGATACCTACTTTTAAGGCAGAATTTGATGAGGGAGGTGGGTAGGACTGCATGTGAGTTTCTGATGAAGACTGTTTAAAAAAAAAATCAAATAGTAGTCCTCGTTTTAAATCCTGTCCATTTCAGACTTTGAGAGTGTTTCAAATTGATGAGGTGTGCAGATGTTACACTAAAAGGACACTGAAAGGCAAGTTTTACTTGTTTGCTAACAAGTAACTTACACAGATGAACTTTCAAGATCACACTGTGAAGCCATGAAATATCTGAATTGATCTGTAGCATCTACTTAGCCATATCTGGATGCTCTTTTCTATCTTTGGCACTGAAAAAGACCTTTTTATTTTGTATAATCCATTGCAATAGCATTTTCTAAGTTAGTAGTAATGTTAGTGTAGCCATGCTAGTCTAAAAGATGCAAGTTGCCTATGGAGAGGTAATATCTTCTATTAGATCAGCTGAAATAGCTGAAAACATAGGCCTACTTTTTCATTGTTTCCAATTATAGCATCTTGTCTAATAGAAAGATTATCTCTCCCCACCATCTTTGCACTTACTGTATTTTTGAACGATAAGCTTTTAGCCTACTGATGTAAAACATGTCTGACTTACTGCTGAATGAGGTTTAGCACTACAGTATTTGCAAGACTTCAGTTGCTCAATAGTATTCTATGGGGTAGTGAATCAAGGAAAAGTCCACATTGAAATGATCAATGACTAGCACAGAACAGATATTTGAAATGGTGCAAGCTTTACTTATATAATTCACAATTTTATAACAATATTTAACATTTGCGAATACAAGTTGATGTCTGCAACAATTACCTTTATAGATGTAAACAAATCATTCCACCACATTGCCACAAATTCATGTGTACAGTTAAATGCTCACAACTGATGATTTGTACTATAAGGGAAACTGGACAAAGTAACTAACCCAAATACCAAACAGATCTAAACTTGGCTTTCCTATTCTAAAGTTTATTTCAAAATCTCAAAACATTGCAAAAATAATTTTTAGAAGTGACAAATATCTGTGCAAGGAAATTTCTGACTTTTAGAACAGAAGTGGCACACATTATCACACTTTATTCTGAAAGAAACTTCTGTAAATGTCAATGGAAGGTTTTTTGGTGACTTTTTTTCTTTTCTGAATAAAGTGTCCAGGAGTCGGTTTGAAGTCTTTATTATTGTTCTGCAACAAACTCCATTTTTATCTCTAGTCAACTGAAGAATTTAATTAATAAAATTTCTAATGAAAAAATATGTTTCTATTATGGGAAAAAAGGTTATAATTAGAATGTTTGAGGTAAGACTCTATCAAGAGTATATCAGTCAAAACAGTGAGGGTGGTTCTTAGTCACCTAATGAAAATTGCCTGTCATCTTAGATGCCCTAAGGTGACCTGCTTGACCCCAAGGTGCCGTTCTGCACGTCCTTTTTGCCTGCCCTTTACAGATAGGTCTGATACCCTCAGTATAAGGCATCCACCTATGGACCACTGAATCAATTTCTAAATCTATGTGGACTTGCACACTTGGGAACTACTTACCCCACATGCCTGAAAAAGAAGACATCCAGATGGAGAGGCCACATACATGGCATGAGACAGGCAAGGGTCACCCTGCCAGTGTAAGAAACGGGGGACATGCTGTATATCCTAGAGCATCTTAAACGTCACTGAACGCAACTGAATCAATACCCTTTGTAAAGTCATCTACATTTAGGTGACTCAGTTGTGAACTGGATCCTGCCCTTGAAACTCAATCTGCCAACACCAAGGATATCTCATTAAAATATTGAACTGGAAGCCAAAATGCAGATGCAGCTCATGTACATCAAGCTTTGGTTTTAAAGGATTTTTGTGATTTTTAAGTTTTGCAATCTCAGAGTAAATACAGAGTTGGCTGTATCATGTATGTGAGCATTTGGATTAGTCTTCCCAGTCTACTTGCCTATATTCTACCTCAACAACTTGTGACCGTATTTCTCAACCCGTTAAATTAGACATGACCATTGTTCCTAGCTAGACAAGTCACTCACTGTGCCTTAGTGTTAGAGCAGGGCTGCAAATGGCATCCCTTCTCCAGTCACACAATAAGCCTACTGTGCATCTGGAGGTGCTCCTACCCTACCACAAAGGGGATGCTTCTGCACAGGTAGGAAATCTGTCCTTTCCAGATGTGCAGGAGGCTGTGCAGAATAGAAACTTTAAAAAGCATGGCAGCTGGTCAAGAACATCAACTGCCCCTGCTGCCTCCTCTCTCTGGGCTGCTACTTCACCACATGGCTAATTGGGGATAGGCTGAGAGCCTAAACCAAATATGTAAAATAAATTCTACGTGCTCTCACTATGCTACAAATGAAGAAAACATTTTGCCAAGTAGAAAATGCTGTACTAAGTTCTTTGAGTGCAGAGCTAATTCATTATAATGCACTTTGTATGCAATAGCAATACAGCCACACTACAGCAAAGTAAGCACAGACACATAAAAACTGAAGAAACAGAGGACAAATCAACTTGTGCTATTTGGCTTCAGGCAAAAATTAAAGTGAGCCATGCTGAAAACTTGTAAACTTTTCCTATGCTGCCATGACACCTGTCTTTGAAGACTGAAAAGCCTGACAGCACTGCTTGCAGAAGCTTTTCAGTTTAATGTTGGAAAATATGCATGCAACCAAAATGAAATGTGTCATCTACAACGGTTCAACATCCCTTCAATGTGAAGAGGGCAACAAACAGGTGAAAAAGCCTGGCATCTGCAACATAACTATACAATAATATAAGGAAGAGAAAAATAACAGAATTCTGAAAGTTATTCTAGTTAAATATATCTTTTTTGTGTGTGTGTGATCATATGCTTGTGGATGTTAAACACATGGGCCCAGCAGGCCAGTATTAAGAATCATGGTCCTATTCTGCCTTCAGCACCATGTGTGCAGCTCCCAGGGGAGCAGATGAGAGATGGGCATGACAAGGCAGAATTCACCATATATTCTTAATCAAACCAAATTCTGATATATTTCTCTTGCACTGTGATTTTGAAACATGGAAAGGGGACACTTTTGGTCAAGAAGCTGTGCTGCTTTTAATTAATTGAATTTATCCAAAAATGACATGCTGCATAAACACAGGGCATGCTTTGGAATATTAATTCATCTTTTTGGTTTTGCAAATGATCCCACCAGTCCCTTCAATATAGGGGCTGGAAAAGTTCTTTTGAAGATAACATTTATTATGCACATCGAAATGCTTCAATGCAAACAGGACAGGCAAGATAACACATTTTAAAAGCTTTCTTGTTTTCCTTTTTTTTCCTTTCTGGCAAACAGGAACCTTTTATATTAGTTTTCATAATTATATTTTACTTGCTTCTCCTAAGCTTGGAGCTATTTATGGAAATTACAGTATTCATGTGTGAGAGCTTCAGTCAAAGATATCAGGATTGGTATGAGAGGAAAATTTCGACTGAAAGCTTGTAATTCACATCGTTCTCTTCTCAGCTTGGCAAAGTTGAAGGTTAACGCCATCTGTTCTAGACATTTCAGATTAGTCACAGAACTTTTCTTGGTAGTTCAGAGCCTGGTCATCCAGTCAGAGGAACAGTAATCCATATGGAAAAATTAGCTCAATGTTACTAGACTGGTGGTTAATACTTGAGCCTTAGTTAGGAATGTTCGCAGCATCTTGGGACTCTTTTCTTCCTTGATCAATTTCTTAAAATAGGATTCTTCATCAGAGGCTGAAAAGAGGAGGACTGTACTGAAGTATATTTTTTTCCATCACCAAGTCTCTTTTTTTTTTTTTTTTTTTAGGAAAAAGATACATATATGTAAAATTTCCCATGCAAAAATAAAACTAAAATTATACAATTTGGTTAGGAGTTACATTCTGAATTCCTGTATAGTAGTTTGGTTGGTTTGTATCCTGGAATGATAGCCTTCAACAGATTTGTTAAGACATACTTAATGCATAAATGCTGATATACACTGCTGAAGATCTGGTAATTAACTATATTTTTAGTTACAACATGTCTTGATGCTTTCCTTTAGATTATTTTAAACTCTGTACTAAATTAGAAAAAATATTTCTTAACAACACATACAGAATATTCCTTCCCATCTGAGACACAGTTTATTGGGTTAACATGTCTTGTCTAAAAGAAGCAGGTGAAAAGGGCAGTGAACTGAGATGTAAAATCTTAAAAGCGGTCATGTAAAGGTCACCCTTTGCCAGTTGGCTTTGATAAAGGGCATGTCTGACTCCAGAGGAAAAAATTGTTAAATATTTTTTTAAAATACAGATTTGTAAGAAACAATTGTTTTGAAAAACTAGGAATTAAAAATGTAAATGAATGAAGGAACTGCATTCTCCTTTGCAACCACTCTTTAAAAACATGACAATCCTGGAAAATCAAACCCCAAATCTGTTTAGATTTTATTAAAATGGAAATTTTACCGCAATGCTGAATAAACATATTAAGAATGCATCTACTAAATTAATGTTTTCATTCACAATTAAGAGTAGATAATCCAGTTCTGACTGGCTGACTGAACTATGCAACTTAGGGTTTTAGCTCTTGATAATATCAATTATTGTGTTTATAATTTACCAGCAAGAAGGTACACTGGCATTACAGTTATCTAATTTTATACCCTCGATTCTACTCTGTATTTTAGAGATGTTGCGTTTATCTTTTCTTCCAGTTTCTTGTGAGTCAAGATTTATCAATTAGAGATTGTAAGAACTTGAATCTCTGAGACCTACTTTAGTAAAAATGGAAAAGACTGAATAAAAGAAAAAAAACCCACCACAATTCAATTTAAAAAACCTGATTTTAAGTGAATCATTATACTAAATGCATGCCAAAAAGCAAAAAAAAAAAAAAAATCCGTGTAGACATGACAGTCAGTATAATTAAGATATATGGCTCTCATCCTCCCACTAACCTAGGAACTGGCAGAATAAATTAGATCATAACTAGAAATGAGATTGTGTCACACACCAGTATAAGAATTAAAAAAGCAAACACCTTACCAAAATTGTAGTGACAACTACTGTTCTATTCTCAATGGCTGCAGTGTCATTTCCAAGTGTAGGTTCATGCTGAATCAAAACTAATTTATCCATGTCATTCCAATAACCAACCTGCAAAACAAAATGTATATCATTTGCAGTAAGGTCTACATTCTGCAGAACTACAAATATAAATTAATCTAAGAACAACAGAGTGATCCAAAGATGATTTTGTCCAAAGGAAGTACTGCCACATTAGAAATGGGAGGATGCATCTATCACTTTGGGTGTACCACCTTGCACCACTGCTGCACAGAAACAGACCTGGTGTGACCTCCACTTGGCTGCTCCTGAATGAGCTGAGGTACTTCCTTCAATCAGAGGCACAAGTTAAATCCTGTTTTCGTTAGTTTGAAACCTTCCTGGGCTATAAATGAGATATATGAATTTTTCCTCCCCACAAAAATATTTTCATTCACTGATCCTCCAGATCTTCTGTCTTAGAGGAATGAAAGACATCTGCGTGACAGTTTTGCAATCCCATGACTGATCTCAATTCCTTGCTCCATCATGAGCTTCCCAGGAGACCCCAATCCAGGGACTTACACCAGGCTTGTTCCACTTTACTGCTAGCACTGACCTTTTAATAGCTACATTAGAAGCCCTATTATTTAAGCTTTCTTTACACTCATAGGACAGACAGCACCAGCAGACAGTGACTCAGCTCATGCAGAACCATCAACCCTCCCTCCCAGAAAAGTGCTTGCTTATCTCACTGACTCAAAAGCATGATGAGAATGAATTTTCCCTAAATGCATCTCTGGGAAGTGCCTACAGGGAGGTGGAACAAATCAGGTTTTTCTCTCCTTTGCTGCTTTTAGGCTGTCACAACCCTTCCCAGAATAGCTTTAAGGTGAAACAGCTGCCTTTGTTTACAGCTGGTGATGAACTGCTCCAGTCAGATCTGAATCAGTTGTTCTTGTAATCCCATGGACAAAAATCCTGATCCTCTTTTTCCCCTTCTTGCCCATTCTCTTTCCTGCAGCTGGATAATGGCTGTCTGCATCCATTGACAAGGCTGCTGGGCTTTTTTCTCTGACCCAGCAGTGACAGCCCTCAGCTCCATGTCAAATGGACAACAACAACACAAATGTGTCAGTAGAACAGTGTTCTAATCCCACCTAAAGGGGCTCCCCAGGTTGCTGAGAACCTAATGAACTGGGAGACTGATCTTTCCTCCCAGCATGATTTAACAGACACATGATTTAAAACGTTTCAATCAAAGAGATGCAATTCAACCTGGCACAGCTCAGGTTCTGGGAGCACCTGGGGACCAGTCAGCAGCAACTTCCCCTTCCCCGCTTCCTTGATTAATTAGGACTTCATGATACCAAGAGCTGGGAGAGGGGAATGCCTTGTCCATCTTACTAGAAGACGAAAGGGAAAGTGGGCTTCAGGTAGAGCTTCAGTGGAACTGTCAGGGCCAAAGGACACTCTGTGCCTTGAATGAAAGACTTCAGTATGATGGAAACTGGCTAAATGATCAAATCAGTTATGCAGTCAATACTATTTCTAACATTACTGTAGAATCCTGATTAAAATTCACCACCACATAGAACTCTGCCTCCATGACATGTTCAGCTCAATGCAGTGATGTGATATGAGACTCTAAAAGCTCAGGGGAGTGCTTCTGGCTCCTGTTTCGTATGCATTTTATATATATTCTGTATAGTCTTACAACAGGCCACCTTCCTTTTAATTTTTACATTTATTATTTCATTAATTTCCTTCTTGAAAAGAATATATGGAGAAGCAAATCATTTTAGCAGTTCCTAAAGCAGTATGATTCAACAAGAGTGATTTTTTTTCCTATTAGTGAAGCAAACAAGCACAAACCCTGTCCATGCAAGAGTTCCACATTTAGTTGAAATGTTCCTTCCCTTTTTGTGATTGCTCTTATAGCACAAGAGCCTTGATTTAGGTGTCTGTAGCTAACAGGAAGTGTCAGCAATGCTGATATAGTGGAGAGGAAGGTTTTCTTCCTAGCAGGATACGCTGTTAAAAAATATTCTTTTTCATCCAGACAGCCATACAGTCACAGATACAACTGATTATTGAAAATGTCAAGTTCTTGTCAAAAAACTGTGACCAGCTAAAGGCAAAATATGTACACCAAAATCTGGTAGTTTGGGGAACTCATTACGATAAGTGAATGATTGTTTTTCATTATGCAATTCTTCAGTGCTAGAAGTTCAGAAGGAAAGCAAAAAATGAATGATGTACTGTGTTATAAAAGTAAGTACCATATGAAAATTCAGACAGAGATAAAGACATTATTTGATAAATGACAGGCATTTTTAAAGGAATTTTAACTTTTGTGCATTGCTGCGAGTTTGTATGTGTTCAGTTCAAACCTGTGCTAAAGTAACCCTGGAACTTGATTACTGAATAAATATGACAGGTATGTCATGACACTTGTGTAAGTACAGAAATACACAGTCACTTTGACAGCACTAAATAACAGTACGCTTTCCTATAAATACCTCAAATCCATATGGAGAAAAACTCCTCAGAGGATAGGACTGAATTCAGCTATAAAAGCACCTCCAGTTCTATTTGGATTGCAACTGAACTTCATAGCAGCTGCATCCACTTTTACAGGATTTATCTTTCAGGAAAAAACATTGCAAAAATATCTGCCTCAAAGAAAATTTACCATACCAGTTTGGCATTTGAAGGAATAGTGTATTCACATTTCTGAAGACCTGTGCACCTTCTAGTAACCACTGAAGTGCTCCTACTGAAGCTCACAAGTTACTATGGGCAAAAGAATACTCAAAAGATTTTGATAACTAATTTCCATGTTACCCAACCTGGAATTTAGAACCCAGATCTTAGACTGTCTTGTGCATGTACATGTAATATATATGCTTTGTTTACTTTCTCTTTTACTTTTTTTTTTTTTAAATGTTGGTGATAGGATGCATGGTGAACAACACAATCACAGAATGATTGAGCTGGGAAGGAACTCTGGAAGTGACTTGGTCAAGCCCCTCTCTTTAACCTAAAGCCAGTTTCCCGGGACCGTGTCTCTGGATGGCTTTTGAATATCTCCGGGGATGAAGAGTTCACAATGTCCCTGCACAAGCTGTGCCAGTGCTTGGTTACTCTCAGAGTAAAAAAGTATTTCCTAATGAAGGAACCTTCTGTGTTTCAATTTGTGCTCATTGCCTCTAGTCCAGTCCCTGGGCACCAATGAGAAGCCTGTATCACTTGATCACAACACTCCAGTCACATTCCATTCCATTGCATCTCCGTGATCCTTGTCCTCACACCCTTTCCCCTCACCAGCAGTTTTGTTTTTGCTCTGCATAGAAAAACCACATAAGAAATGCTGCATAAATGAAACTAACATGAGCATTGGCTAATGTTTCCCATTTTACTAAACTGTGTGGAAGTCTGCCTCTGCCTAGCTGTGCCATTTTCTAATGGTCTGTTCACATACTTAAAGCTGTGGGCGACAAAAATCACTTTTCTAAAGATTAGAGCCATGTGTTACTCTGACTGGAAAGGCAGTTTTGAAAGGATAGTGCTGGGTGACTCATAAGTCATGTTATGTTGGACATGAGAAGAAGACATTAAAAGTGAAGGCCTCTTATTTCAATTAAGTATCGTCATTTCTCATGTATTATATAGGATTTGTCAGGCTGCACTGCAGAATTGGTCCAATGATCACATATAAAGCACTATCTAACAGATAAGAAATAAATTCTTGTGAGTAGCCAGATCTGTCAAAGCTGTTATGACTTGTTATATCAAATACAGGTAATGACTTAAGAGTGGCAGAGAGACAACACTGAAAGGTAAGGAAAGCACTTTGGGCCTCTAGCACACCACAGACATAGCTCCTCTATTTGCAACCACCCTCCCTTTAAATTGCAGGCAAGAAGAGAGGATGGGGACACCCCTGCAGTGGTGCCAGACAGACACCTGTCCCAAAACAGGTAACAAAGGTTCAAACATCAACCCTTTTCAAAAGTTGTCTGACAAGCAAGTTCCCTAATGTGTTACTGAAGTTGTGACCTAATTAAACACATCTCTTTGCACCTTGCCTTCCCTCCTGCACAACTGAGAATAGGGGATGGAAAGGGCATATTTCACTGTTTGCCGTCAATGCACCCCAGCCACCCATGCATCCTCCTGGCTGCCAACGGTGCAGCAAGGAGCCAGGAAGGAAGCAGGACTGGTAACAAGACACATTGCCTGGCCAAAGATAGTGGACTTCCCAACAGAGAGAAGACAAACTCACCTTTCCCAATTTATTCTTCAGCCATCTGTCATACTTTCCAAAGACAACTGCACCAATAGGCCTTATAAAAAGACACATGCTTTGCTTTGGTCTACAGCTCTGTACTGTGATATAGTGGCAATTTCTTCATCCAAGTGTGCAACTCTGTTCTGGGTCTGCAGTTTAACACTCTGCCTCCTCAGCACTGTGGCAGGTAACTGTCTCCAGGGACACACAGCTCACCTGTGGTACTATTTACTGCGCTCATCGCCTCTGGCCAACAGCAGAGCACTACTTAATTCAGTTGTGATTGCTTTGATCCTATTCAAGCAGCCACGAATCTCCTATTCATCATCACCTGCCCCCTTTTATTGTTCTGATGACCTCACAAACAAAACAGGCCATAATGACTCCATAAGAAATAAAATCCCTGAGCCTGAGTACTTTTTATGCTTTTATTTGTTTTATACTATAATAAATGGACAAATTTCAGCACAGAAGAGAAAGAATCAACAAAGTACCCAGGCTTATCTTTTTAAAGTGATTGGGCTGAGTGATAATGAGCTTTCAGACATGGAGGATCTGCTTACACATGTATTAATGTGCATTTACTTACAAGCAACCCATCAAACACACAGGATTAGATACTGCAATTAATTTCAGAAAATGTAAGTATTCAGGGCATTCTCTCTTCCTTCTCTCTCCTCTTCTGTCCTTTTATCCTTACAAACCCTATGTTAGCTACAGCCTATGATTCATGTTGACACAGAACGTACAAATCAACCTGCTTAAAAATGCCAGTCATTTTCAAGACAGGAATCTTCAGGTAAGATACAAGAAATATCCACTATTCAGCATTCCGATCATTTTCCATGACCCAGCAGCCTAGCAACGTGTAATCCAGCTGGTTTTCATTAGTATGCTTGACTGACTGACATCCCACCGCTCCAAGGTGCACACTTGTTTTTGTGTTCCCCAATTTGTGGCATTGCTTAACGTCCTAGTAGGATGCAGCTTTCCTAGTAAGGTAAGCCAGTAGGAAATGCAGCTTAAAACTGCTTTCACCAGAAATACCCATGTATTCAATGTATTACACCTTTTTAAACCTCAGAGTCCACTTTAATACAAGTTTGCGTATCCACTCACCACACATAACTCATTTATATGCTATGAGGAAAGCAAACACTGTCAGCACACACCTTCCGAGGGCCAGTGTTTTTCAGCTCAAAGACATCCATGGTGTAGTTGACTCTGCGACCGTAGTGGTCAAACTGAACATTTCCAGTCAAACCTTGTATTCGAACCTATAGAGGGAAGGAAAAACGTCGTGAAGATCCAGTCTTATATTCTTTATTTCCAATGTCACAGAGCAGTGCAAGTTATCCTGGCTACGTCCTTAGATCACCAAATCAACACTACCATAGAACAGTATAAAGCAATAAAATTTGCTACTTTATATTCTTTTTTTCCTGTCAAACCATGTTCAACAGATATGTCAGTATCTAACTGCTAACAAAGACAAAGAATGGACCTTCTCTTCTTTCATGCTGTGCAGCTCAACACTTTCCAGCTGCAGTTCTAAAGAGAAGTACATTTTTTACCATTCTCATCACTCCTGCAGAGTATCTGGGGTCTTATGAAAACACCTAAAGGATGCTTGGCCTGAGCTCATGTATCTTTCTAGCTCCCACCATGGTGGATTAAATGTTCAGATTGAGTATATACTTCTCATCAAGGCACACTTGGCAACAACCTTGGCCTCAGAAAAGAAGTTTATATCAGGGAAGATGGGTGACATGCATAGGGCTTGAAAAGGGTGTTTTCAAAGCATTAGAATGTAGAAGGACAGATATGAAGCCATAAGATTGGCTGTGCCAATTTTCCACTGCCTGTGTCTCAGCTGCAACCAGAACACTTTTTTTCTTTCAGCACCTTACTGTGTCAATGAAGGATACCTAAACTGTGGTCCTTGTCCCAAAGAAGTCATGGCCATACTGCTGCTGGCTTTTTATTGTATGAGGATCTGGCTATGAAAACTTCTTTGGCCAAATTTAAAGGCTTATGCTGTCTGCCTGAACATGGAAGCCTGACTTAATGTTTCTGTCAATTGTTACAGATCTGTGCATCTGTACAGAGTATGTGAAGCATACAAAATGCTTTATTTCTCTCTCTAAGAGTCAGGATGTGGATTTAAATCAGTTACTCTTTCCCTCTGTCCATTTCTATCTCTGCTGATTTTTCTTCAGGACTGAAACCTTGGCTTCCAGGCACAGAGCTGCCAGCTCTGTCAGCAGTCACTTCTCAGCAGTTTCTCCTGAGTGGAGCCTGCTCATTTGCAATGATTTAAATTCCACTGCAGGATTTTTATTTTCTTACTGTCCCATTCAAAGGAAAGGCTAAATCATCTTGACAGAAATCTGGAACTTTCTAGGCATCCATACTCATCAGGAATTCAAAATCCTGACATCAGAGAACAACAGCTCTGGGTTATTTCTTTTTAAAGAAAAAACCCGATGCTACCTATGTGATTTCCCTGGGAGGAGTCTACTGTTATTGAAGATGACAGAAACATACTTGAAAGGTTATATTATGTGGCTATACCTTTTTCCTTAGATGACAATATCTGTATAGCCAGGTTATTTGCAATAGTACCAAATGAACTCACCAGCGCAGTGGAGGAAGTTCCAACTATCTCAAAAGAACTAACGGTACTTTCAAATAGTAGTAGTACCCCTCTGCCTTCATTCCAAGTTACAAAGCAGAACAACCTGAACAGCTTCCCATTTCCAACTAAAAAATAACTTTCCCTCTCCCACTATGACCCTTGTGCATACAATTTTCCAAGTCATATAGTATGCAACCGGTATCCTATACTCTGAAAGATCACTAGAATATAGCCTCCCCTTACCTGTTTTAATGTCCTCTCCATATCAATTCCTTGACCCCATGGGGCTGCAGGGTTCGCAAGACAATCACCAGCATTTCCTCTCCTTGAAATATCAATTTTCTGTCTTCTAAGATTACGGAAAGTTTCAGCCATCACAAGTACTCCATCATATGTCAATGCAGATGTGTACTAATAGATGGACAAACACACTGCTTCAGAGATGGCATGTCTTTAAAAAAATCAGCTGTTTCAGATAATTAATGTTTGATTCACTATGCAGCAGTTTCTACACTTTCATTTAGAAAACAGCTTTCTTTGTATTTCTTAAGGGTAGAAAAATGTGCATCTTAAGAATTAATAAAAGAAACAAATTAAACTGGAGATGAAGTCTTTCTTTTTTGTTTTTTTAATTTGTCTTATACAATAGGGAATAGACTGTTCCACCTAAATTACTCAAAAGAAAAGAAAGAAACAGTAACTTGCTGAGAAAATATGACTGAAAAAACGCACAGCTAATTTGCAGACATCCAGGCTCCTGGAATTGTTAAGAATGATCAAGAGCAGGTTCTTCCTATTTGAAAACCTATGTTGGCTTTCTGCCTGATACATACACTGAACATTCTGTGTTTCTACACTTACTACAGCAACTGCTTTAAGTTGATAACATGTCAGACGAAATGTGTAGAGCAAGCCTTCAGCAGATGTTAGCCTGGAGCCACATAAACAAAGGAGTGTTTTCTCAGTACGGTCCTCTGATAAAAACACGGCATTAGGAAAAGTTGTTCACATCCCCAAGGCTGCTATTGATATGCCCTGTAACTTCCAAAATTTAAATTCCATTATTCAACTCTAATTTCCTTCCTTTCCTTTGTCTTGCAGATCATAAGGTCTTTGAGACATGATTTATCTTTATAATCTCAAATTTTGGTTATCCTTAGACGAATTACATGTGATTCAAATTAATCATGCTGACTGCTCAAAAGGAGACAGCATAATCCTGTTTTAGTGGCAAGGAGTCCTATAGGTTGAATTATTCCTGTCACCAGTAATTGCGGATGTCTGCACCCCATAGTTCATAGCGTTTTTGTTTTTGTTTTTTTTTCTCCAGAACATAAATTTCTGGAGTTTCACTGAATTATGTAGCTTGTAATAACCATGTTGATGCTTTCCCCAGATTTTGTCAACCTACCAATCTCCCAGCCAAGGGAGGGCTGGTTGCTTATCTTTGCCTAGTGCCCAGCACAAAGGAGCCCATTTACAAGGTCTCCTATGCATTAGTGCATATAATACAGAAATGTTTTGATGAAGTCATATTTATAGCTATACTGTGATTTGCCTGCCAGGAAAATTGTACGTGAAAGAAATATTTTGTTATCAGTCTGTGAAGGATTAGGATAGAGGAACAATGGGATGAGATTTCACTTTAAAATCATGCCTAAAAGTGATTACTACACCAGGTTTTGAGGTGGAGAATTTCCAGGGGAAAATTCATATAAAAATTTTAAGGTAGCAATTTTACAATTACAGTAATATCACATACAGAAGAATCCAGCTGTTGGGAAAGCTCTGCACTCTAACTAAACCTAGATAATTAGACTAATTAATGTAAATTTTATTGAAATTGTCAGTTAAGCATTTGACCTTTAATTTCTGTTAGTAAAAGAGTGAAGTTGAAGAATAAGTGACAAAGGACATTTAAGTACACAAGCGAAATGTGTTGCAGTTTTTGTTTCCACCATACAAATATAAGGACAGACATGATTAATGGCCAGTAATACTAAGATCAACTGCCTTCTCCTCTGCCTAAATATTAAGGTCTTCATTCATGTAATCAACATTAATCAGAAATTAGATCACTTGAGTGATATCTTTGATAGTGCTTCTGATCAGAGAGTACCTTTGGTGGGGTCTCAGATCCTGGATATTCTCTCTGGTCCAGCTTCTTCCAGCGCTGCATCAGCTTAGTTACCATCGGGGTGCTGAAATCCACTAGCTGAAATCCAGTCACATTGGCTCCTCCATGCATAAATCTCTCCAGAGAAATATCTTTGAATCCCTAGAAAATCAATTTAAGATTTTGTTTGCCCTCCTACACCACTGTGGGTCCAATCTGTTCTAGGTCACCATGACAGAAGAAAGAATGCACAACAGCATGATTCCATTAGAAAGCAAAATTTAAAACCAGAGAATAATGTTGAACCTTTGCTCATAACTTCCATTTTGTTATAAAGAAAAAAAACTCAAGAAATAAACATGCCACATTTATTATTACTAGGGTGGTCTTGACAGCTAAGCAACACATTGCTGGGAATTGAAGACAGTTTTTGAAGAAATGCCTTTGGCAAATCAACTGAAAAGTGCCTGCAGAATATTAAAGGCTTAATCCAATTTCCATCAAAGTTGGCAGATTTGAATAAGCACTATACTAGTGCTTTAAAAAATGCATCCCTCTCTTTTTTGCATGTTTGAAAAATGAACAACAATATTCTGTAAATACATTTATTCCAGGATTCATTGTTTCGGCTGAAAATGTCTGAGATAATCAGATAATATAATAGACATTAGAAGGCAGAGACAGAACATGAAGGTGTCACTGTTAGTGCAAGGAAAACAACATCAGAGTAACACTTGTGTGAAATAGGATTGTGGCAGCTCTGAGATCTGTTATATATTGAAAACCTAGAGTGAACCCCAACACTGGAAGAGAAAATAAAATACACATACTACCTCCTGACCTATTAGTTTCTCTGGCTAATCTGTTCAGCACATATAAAGAACAAATTCTTTACAAAAATTTGCCTTTAGAGACAGAACTGAACTTCAATAAACTGCATAATGCAAACTGCTAAAGCACTAAGAAGCAAGCATAAATCTTTCTGCTCCTTTCCTAGCTGCTGTGTTTAAGGCTAGCTCTTATTTTTATTTTCTTAAATTTCTCTGATCGGCATTTATCCGTGAAAACAGAAGTGTATATGACACTTAATTTAGAAAGATTTAGGAAGAAAATTTGTGGGGTACTGACCCAATATCCCAGGGGAAAAATACCAGTTAAGGACAGAGATTTGATTCATGTCCTGAGGGATACTGGCAGTAAATATAAAAGGTGACGCATCAGGAAGTCATATTACCCAAGTAACTGGGTAGTAGATAACGAAGTGTGCCACTGCTGAAGCAGATTAGATGTGCCTGTCTTCACTGCATACCTCACTAGCAGCTCACTGCAACATCCAGTTTCTCGTTTACAGTATCTATTTTGCATGAGAAAAATTACTTGGGGAACTATAAAATTGTAATACTGAAAAATCTAATTTGTAAGTCCTAAGAGAATAGATATCTCATTTGAAACACCTGAGGCTTTAAAAATAACCTGAAGTGATCTTAAGATACGGTACAAATACAGCAAAGCACAATAAAACATTTCACGTCAACTAAATTCCTTGAGGGAGAGGAGAAAGAAAACAATTTAAAGCATACATTAGACTCTGTTCTACAATCATTGTGCTTTGCCAGGCAGGTATTTTGGCTTAGAGAATGAGTCATTTTAATAATAAAATCCTACCTTTCTGCATTCTTTGCTCTCTTCTGAACATTATCTTTGTGAATGTCCAGTTTAGACTTAGAGTGAAAATACTGAACTAATAATTTGACTGAAAATGGCTGATCTTACAGGAAAATGAATGTTCCCTGGAGAATGTATAAAAGTTACCTCTAGAATTATGTTACTAAAAATCATTGTAGTTCTGTAAATTCTAATTCAGCCTCAAGATACACCTATCAGTTCTTTCTCCTACATTGATTTTGATAAAATTTAGAAGTATATTATTGTGCCCTTCATATCTAGATGGCTGTAACAAGAAACCCAAGTTCTTTTACACATCATAAAGAATGTATTATGTACAACCACATATTAGAGACAAATGGGAAATGTGTGAAATGCTATAACTGCAAAGTAAAACTGAGTGCTGTAACTTCAAAGTAAAACTGAGTGTTTCACTTACCGAGCAGGGGTATAATTCTAGAAAAGTATCTTACCAGGTTGGCAACAATATAATGGTATCCTTTAACATGCTTTCCCACGCTCACAATCTGTGGGAGAGAAATAAGAAAAAAAAGAAAGGGAAAACCAATTTGATATTGTTTTCTCTATAAAGGTGTTTTTATAGAAAACTAACTATAAACAATATGTAGCACCAGTAATAGAATGTTGAGAGTCTTTCTCCAATAATAAAACTATACTTTCCAGGCGATTAATCATGGGAAGAAGTTAAAATTACAGTGAGTAAAACAATGAACTGGTTATCTAATTGTCTCCTGTACTGAAAATGTTACTGTAGTATACTATTTTACCAAACAGAGCAATTATCTATGGGACACAAATTCAGAAGGAGGAGGTCACACATCAGTTAGAAAGCCTACCCACTGATGTACTTTTCTATTTGAAATAAGTGCAGAATTTATGAATGAAATGGAGGTTTCATCTCTTGGAATCAAAGCTGTTTGCTCTTGAGGTGGTCAAGTACTACAAGTGTTAGCTCCTAGTAAAATGCTAAAGGGTTTGGGAATGGGCATGAGCAAGGGCAGCACAAGAACAATGAGGCTACCTTTAGTGATAAGCAAAACACAGCATTAAGTGATGCAAAAAGGCAACAAAAATGCTGTGCAGCTGCTACAAGACCTAATATGGCAAAATCAACCACAGGGTTTAGACAAAAACTACATCAACCTGCACCATGTATCAATATTATTGCAATTTCTATGACGAAATTACTTTTATTTAATGTGCTCAAAACAAAAAATGAGGTAATATTTTGTCAGTAGAAAACAGTGATAATAAATGCATTGTAGATTCAAGCTGCTTTTACAAAAGACACTAACAGTACTACCTGCAACATACAGCTTACATTTAACAGCACAGTCCTTGGAACTCTTATGTTTGGTAGTCTATCACTCATTTAGAAAATGTCTGCATGTAGCCCAAATATGTGGGTTTTTATGTCTTCCTGTACTTGTCTCCACAAAGCATTTTAGCTTCCCTCCAAATGAATAAATAAGACACAAGCAAAAGTCTTCCATAAAGTGCAGGTTACTCAGTAAGTTATGGGAAAAAACATATGGATGTGTCCTTTCCTGCTTTGAAATCTTAGCTCTAGACTCTTGCCTGAAGAATTGACAACTTCTTGCCTTCAAGGATCACACCTCATGTTCAAAAGACAAAACAAACATTCACTAAGCCTTGCAGCCCCTATTTCCTGAGCTGTAAAAAGTATGTAAAAACACATTTTGGAGATGAGGACAAGCTGATGAAGGACTAAATAATTTGACCAAAGACATTGAAGGATCCAGGATCTAAATCTGTATTAAGACTCGGAAATGCTTGATTCCCTCCTCTATTGTTCTAGTAAATCAATTCCCCTTTACAGCAGAGTGAAAGGGAAAATCCAAGGGATTTGGCATATGTATGCTGTCAGAACTGTTTTAACTTCATTATATTAAAGTAATAAAGTAAATGAGCAATTTGTCTTTTATGCTTGTGTTCCTTTCCCAAATTCTACTTCATATGTATAGCCTATAGCTAAAACATTTGTATATGAAAAGAAAAACATAAACCTAAAAAAATCCCAAAAGGCACCACAACCCCCAAGCCACGACCAGATTGTTACTCTTCCTATAAATGATTTTTAGACTTAATAAAACTCCCATCAAGATCAGTGATTAAATACCCTTGCTACCATTTTATTTGGGGTGGAGAGAGGGAGAAGTCACAATTTTCCCTATTACCAACTCAACATATGTGAGGAGGATGCTGTCAAGTAAATTTATTTTGCATATAATAAAAAGGTTCAAATGTTGGCTGTTTCAAAAGGGATATGATCCCTGACACCAATAATGCTTATACATCTCTACTCATTCAGCAGTACATGACAATGAAAATATTTGCCTCCCCATTACAGGGAAACTGATATAAGTTAAAAATTCACATTTTTAAACAAATATAGTATCACAGCTTGAAAACTTGTAAGCGGACTAACATGATTTAAGATCACAGAGTCATAGAATGGTTTGGATTGGAAGAGACCTTAAAAACCATCTAGTTCCAACACCTCCCAAAACTTTCTCCTCAGATTTGTTCTTAATCTATTAACCACCTAGCCTGTATTTGTGTTTACACAAACACCCGTCCCTGGTGTAGGCCTTGCTGAACTTCATGAAGTTCACAAAAGAGATGTATGTGATGTGGTAATTGTTTATCAAACCCTCATCTTGAGCAAATCAGTGCAGCTCCTTTTGAGATTTACTTCTGTGCTTGTTCCTAGGAAATGCATGTAGATACTACTGCTGAGTTCCTGGATTTGATGTGAATAATGCATAATGTTTTGAAAAAAAAAAGAAATTTGACATTTTCATTGTATTGTCTCAAAACTTGTTTCTTAAGGAAGGTGACAAAAGTACACATTTACATATCATCTAGTTGTCTTAACTTCCCTTATGTGGAAAGAGCAGGCACTTTGAGGAAATGATTCATCTTATTCTAAAGCACATGTGTAAAACTAATTAGACAGCTTGTGCCCTGAAAGTGCATATTTTTCTGCATTGACTAGAAAAAGAGTTGATGGTGATTAGCTCTGATGTAGACACCTACATTTTATATCCTTAATGTTAACTGAGATGAATTTCACCCTAAAAATGTTGATTGTGCAGCCAGAAAAGAGAAGCGATGGCTTCTCTTTTCAACCAAGATTGGATACAATTCTGATTTTGAATTTGAAAAGAATTATAGTTGTTGATCACACACAATTTGAAAACCAGGAATTGGTTATGATTTAGGGGAAAAGTGCCTGTTTAATGAAATAGCTTTCTGTGAACATAATTTTGAATATCCAAAATATACATACAGTCACCTGTCTTTCTCAAATACTCAAAGCTGCAGATAAAGATCAACAGAACAGGATATGAATTCTTGCTACCTGAAGAATCACCTTTCTCTTCACTGCACTTCTGCCCTGAGATACATTGAGGTAATGAACTTTGTAACAAGGGAAGAAGTTTGAAAGCTACTCAGTCTGAAATGCAGTCTTACACTTTCCTTCTCTTTCTTTAACTAGTTAGCAGTGGCTAAATTTTTGAAAGATCAGACTTCAACCATTCCATACATGTGAGAGTGGATACTACCCAGAACCCAAAACAGGCCCGAGATTTTGAAAGATGAGAGAGTGATCCTGAAAGCCTTTGCTATATAAGTTCATGAAGTCTGAGGGCACTTTGATACTTCCTTGTGCACCCCTAAATTCAGATCAAAAGGTCAAGTTCTGTCTCAGTCAAGAGAGAGGGTAGAATGGCACAGTCTAACACTTACATTAGCAAGGACAGCAGCTGGCAGGATAAGATCTGTACAGCAAAAGTGTTGGTGCTAAGGAGCTGGCACCCACAGCACGTGGTACTCCCTCTAACCTGGTCACCAGACTGAACTCACACTACACTTCACGGGTGCTTCTTGTTTGGCATCATCCAAACAAAAACAAATTAATGTATTTTGATGCCAACCTTGATGTCAGGAATCAGGAGATTCACTGAAAAAAAACGCATGTTCCTGACACCAACTAAGATACTCTTGTGTGCTTGTGGGCTGCACTTTCTTAGACAGGCCCTGAGAACCTGTGGGGCAGGTGGCTGATTTGTGCAACACAAGGCTGAGCAGTGAGAACTGCCTTTATTTTAAAAGCAAGGCCCTTGAAGAGAGGGCAACGCTGTCACAGGGACCTTTGGTGGCTCTGTCAAGGAACTAAAGGTTGGACACAGCATCTGCTGTGGCCAGTTGCAAAACCTAGCAGGGCTAGGCACCAGAGATGAACTGTGCCAGTCACGTAACACAACACCAGGAAACTGCTGATGTGGTAGGTCTGGGCTGTGGTAAGTCGGAAAGGACCCTTTGTATGTGCAAATGTACTTCTCATTGCTTCAGGATGCTCTGATTCAAAATTGTCCTAGTGCCAGCAACCTGGGGGTGTGTGCAGCACTTACATATTATGCCCACAAATACCTATGTGCTATGTAGTATTTCTTCACTTCCAGATTATGAACATTTGGTTTTGCTCTATACTCCCACTCTGACTTCTTCTTAAATGCCACATACACAGAGCACCTGACTTTGTCACAGTGAAAGTTTAAGGTGACCTCAGTTTGCTCAGAGAGATTTTGGGGAAGGAAGTGCTGGGAAGGGTAGACTGACTTATTTGGGGAAGGCTCAGAGCCAGAAAAAGCAGGGTGCTGCACTGGCTTTTGTATGTTGAGTTGCATGTTTTAATTCAACGACCAAGGTGATTAGTACCTAGAATTGGAGCTTTTTTATACTCTTATTTGTAAACTTGAAGAAATTATTAAATAATCATCAGTATGAAGAAGAATGAATAAGAAAATACAATCTGCTTCCCAAATAGCCATTAACAGGAAAGATAACAGTCATTCCATATATTATCCTGTAGTCACACTATTAATGAATACCTCATTTCTGCAAACACAACAGAATAGAATTTAAAAAAAAAGCGAGATATTAAGTTTATTTCAGAATCTAGCACAATTTTCGGGTTTTTTCCCCAAATATTACTGTTTACGTGTCTTCAGAAAGGTTAACTTCAAAAAAACCCAAACCATCCTTAACATCTAATCACATTACCACATACATATATGTCTAAGAAACTAAAAAGAACAGTGCATTGTGAGAATTTTTAGTTGCTGATCTACTACAGTACAATTATGAAAATTCCTTATTCTGATTTCAGAATTCCAGTGATAATCAAAAGTAACTAGAATTACACCACTGACTTTAAAGTGTGGTGAAAGCAGGACCGGTGAGATCCAACTCAGGCTTTCAACACCACTTCGAACTTTGCGACTTTATCACAAAATATTGTTCTTTTTATTTAGCTGAACAATAGTCTGGTCTAGGAAAGTGTTCTAATATTGAAAAGAAGGGCTACCAGTGTCTGCTTTGATTATTTTCTTTTTCTTTTTTGTCAGTGGCAAGTTCACTGACTTTGATAAAACCAACTGCAAACTTGCAGCAGCATCTGAACAGAGAATCTGGCCCCAAGTCATCCTCTGTTCTCTACTACTGTGAAATGGATATTGCATATAACTCATTTTAAAAGAATGCTTAACTTCTGTAGCATGAAATGTCCCTCGTTGTGATTTCCAGAAGATGGAGGTCAGTACAGCTGGAGTGAAAAGGACTTATTTTCATTGAAATCTCTTCAAAGGGTGATAGCTGTGCATTACCAATTGGACTTTAACAAAGGTTTTCCTCTTTGCTATTGTGTCACAATCCACTGCCTTAAGAAAAAGAACACCTGCAATAAAATGAAGTCTGTCTAACACAATATAAAAAATGTGGAGACCTGTTAAAAACAGAGGATTGAGACCTGACCTGAAATGCTGCGAAATGGCAATGATATAAATCGCAACTGAAGTGAGATTTTATACAGTATCTGAAGCCAGGATAAATCTTTCACAAAGCCACTAAAAAACCCAATTGACAAACAAGCTTAATTATAACAGGCAGTGCTCGGAAAAAGGCGTTGTTGTTGGAGAAAGGGTGGACAGCCACCAGACAGGCTGCTAAAGAAAGCAACAAACCAAGCGGAAGTGGCTCCTGCTCTCCTATGAAGGCAGGTACTGAGCCAGAACAGGGGTGTGCACACCTCCCCTTGCATGGCTGAGCAGAGAAAGATGCTTCCCAAACAGACCCCATGCCCACCACCAGCTGGCAGGGCAGAGCCCTGGAGAGATGTCTCAAAGGTCATTAACCAGTGCCCCGAGCATGGCTAGTTGCTTCCTTCTGCTGCTAAAGTTTTTTGCGTTCAAAGCCTACTCCTATCCTAAATAGCACATGCAGACTTGTAGGGAAAAAGGAGGAGATGAAAGCGAGGAAGGGTGTAAGAAGATGGTCACTTCACAAATCCTTTGAAGCATTTGTATTAATCCTTTCTCACCTACTGCCTATTTGCTCTTTCAGTAACTGAAATAACGTATTTCTCATGCCCAAACTTCAGAAGTTATGTGCTGCAGTAACAAAATGAGTTCTTATTACTGTGCAGTGTGGGACTAATCCTGTGTGCAAAATCCCAGTGGCTTCATAGAAACGAGCCTATGCAGAACCCCTCCTGGTGCTGTGGGGTGAGGAAACTGCTGGTGGCAGTGCTGGCAGCTGGCTCCTTCAAGGAGAAGAACTATCAGTTTGCATTGACATTACAGTGTTGCTTAGAAGCAACTCCATAGACCTCTAGGGGAAAAAAGCATGAAGAGAAAAGAATGATGAAGAAAAGGCACATTATGAATCTTCCATTCCCTCTGGGACTGAGATATACAGAGAGCTGCTACTACGTCCCTGAAGGAGTATGAAGTCCAACAATACTGCCCAAATTACTGTGTGACAAGTTCTTTGGCTAATGATGTGCTCCTGTGGTTCTGTGGGAGCAGAACTAAACCTGCACTTTATTCATGCAAATCTAGTAGACATAGGGGAAAACTGCAGACAATCCATGCTATTTCTGAAACAAGAGATAATGAAATCTTCATTATGCAACTAAACTACATGTAAAAGCCATGCCATCCTTGATAAATAGTTACCTGTGGTGTGCTAGTGATCCTTTGTGCCAACACACCTCTGTGTTCATGAAAAACAGGCAAGCAGAAGAAACTGCAGGAATGCTTGAGCAAGTACTCTGTGTCATTCATGTGTCTGGATAATTTTTGCCTTCCTGTATCATGTTTCAATTTATTCAAGTGTCATGTTTTAATTTATTATTATCTTAAATTAAGTATGCCAATGTCTAAATATGATTGCAAAAATGCCAAATGCTATTTTCAGTTAGTAGACACATTGGAAACTAAGATGAGAAAAAGAATGTTTTTTAAATCAGCCAAACTAATAATCGAGCAGTTTAGAGAAATTCAGTAGTCAAACATTACTTTTCCAAGTTTAGCACTCCTGTGACAAAATAAGAGCAGAAGAAGAAGGAATATATTAACTTCTGTACTTTTCTCGAGACACACATTTATTTGCTTTCATGTTGATGGTGGTAATAATAATAATAATAATAATAATAATAATTATTATTATTATTATTATTATTCTTGCTGTGACACCCTACTCCATTTTACCTATCAGAGAGATTTGGTTTTCAGTGCAAACACATACATTATATTTTTCAGCAACACATCTCAAGGTTCTTTAAGGCTGAGGAAGCTGAGGATCAGTGACATCAAACACATCGAACAACTGAGTTAGACAACTGTGAACAGCATTCAAGACACTGTGCAGCTACTTCCCTATTATGCTTGTTAATAACAATCGTTAGCTGTTATTACTTAGAGTTTATTGGCTTGCAATTTTTACAAGACTAATGATACTGGTACTTTGTGACAACTTTACATCCATGTGTAATTTTTAATATTATACAGTACAATGTCATTCATTTTATTATTATGTATCAGTTCAGCTGTGCACATTGAAGCATTACATCTGTGCCAGATGCTGCGTAACAGTTTCCACCTCCATGTTTAAAGGCAAACAAGCCCTGGATGAGCAGTGAGGCTTGATTGTGATGATACAGGGCACTGACAGAGCTGAGAAAAGTGCCCATCTACTGGAAAGCATCCTATTTAATTCTTATGGGCTGGGAAGGCAGGGTGCAGGAAAAAAGCACTGGAAATTGCCTGTCTGGTACACCAGGAGCTAGACTGATGATCTCTGACAGCAAAACTGTTTCACTATGCAAAATTCACAAGAAAGTGCTGTTCACAGTGGACATTGGAAGGCTTTGAACACACAGAGTGCTGAGGTTTCAACTTTGTCAGATGGAGATGGTGGGAGAGGATAGAGCTGCTACAGATGGAAGAAGAAAGGAGACTGTCATTTGTGCAGAAAGGAGAAACATTTCTGAATATAGTCCTGTCTAGGTCCATGTGGATGTGTATACGGACATATCTGTATAAATATAGAAACAAACACTGTCATGTTACTGCATATGAAAGGCCCCAGAAAACACAAATTAGGAGTAGCAATATTCTCTTTCATAAAGTAGTAAACATAAAGGTCCTAGGCAAAGGCAGTTACAGTTAGCTTGTGTTTTCAGTTTGCTTCGCTGAGCTTCACATGAAAGTCTTTATGGAGATGTAATTAAACCAAGTTTCTGGTAAAAATCTGCCTGAGAGGGCTGTCAGAAATAAAGAAGAAATATCAGAGTACTTAGTAGCAGAGAATGAGGAACCAAATGCTGGAGTAGCATGCTGCCTGGGTTAGTGAGGGATTTTTTTAGATGTGGTCACCTAATGTAGCACAGAGGTTAATCTGATCACCCTGGCATTCCTTCTGGCTCTTTCTGATGCAAGCACATTATGGGTTTGCAAGATTCAGTCCAACATGATAAACAGTTCACTCACTCATAAGGTATTTCCATGTCAAGAGCTGCCTATAGGTGAGTAAAGAGAGTACTGAGAATCAAAGGAGGCTCATTTGTGTACTCTGTGCCTTATTTAGTTGCCTGACTCTCAGCCTGACTTACCAGCCACAGCAGGACAATCTGGGTACACACTGGATAGGAACAGGCTTTGCCCGAAACCTCTTGGGCTTCTGGTTTGAATTTACCATGGGCCAGTCAAGTACCCTCATGGCAAAGAAAGCCAACAACCTCTTGGACTGCACTACAAGTGCCAGCAGGTCGAGGCAGGTGATCCTGCCCCTCTGCTCAGCTCTGCTGAGGCACACCTTCAGTGCTGTGTCCAGAGGTGGGGTCCCCAGTAAAAAAGAGATATGGACATACTGACACAGGTTCAGAGAAAGGCCACAAAGGTGATTGAAGCATCTGTCGTTTGAGGAGAAGCTGAGAGAGCTGTGACTGGAGCAGCCTGGAGAACAAAAAGCTCAGGCAGATCTTAGCAATATGTATTAATAACCAATGGGATGGTGTAGGGAAGAGGTTACTGGACTCTCCCTGGAGGTGCACAACAATAGGACAAAAGGCAAAGGACACAGGTTGCAACACAAGAAATTCCAGCTAGATATGAGGAATTAATTTTATATGAGGTAGTTAAGTAGCAAAACAGGAAAAAAAGGGCTTGTGGGAACTCTATTTTTGGAAGAGTTCAAAATTTGACTGAATGAGTAACCTGATCTAAGCGTGACCCCTTGAGCAGCAGGAGATAACATTCAGAGGTGACTTCCAATCCCAATTATTCCGTTACTTCGTTTGTAGAATAGAACTGTTCATGTCAGTACTTCACAGCCTGAATTTCGAAACCAGCCCAAAAATCTGTCTGAAAACAAATCTCAGAGCTCTAAGAATCCAGTCTTTTTTTTTTTTTTTTTTTTTCCTGGTACCTTATTTGCTCCGCAGTGCTCAGTATGTGCTGACAATGAGAAGTCTGGCAGAAAAATAAATGGGGGAACAGAACTGTTAACTTCCAATTTCAGCAGTTCATGCTTTTGAAAGCTTCCTTACACAATTTTAGATGTCCTTTTGGTATAGATTAACAGTAAAAAGAAAAAAAATATTGAAAGACCAAAAGAAAAGGGCTAAAGTATTTATAGGGAATAACACTATTCCTCATTATCTGAATGATTCTTATATTTTTCAGCTTAATTATCAAATCTATTTGGAGTATTGACTGCATCGTATACCTAAATGCCTTTCTGAGCACTTAACAAACTATCAGAAATAGCTGTGAGATCAGCTAGGGCTGAGCAAATGACAGTCTGCTTCTCCAGTAATAAGGGTTATTAGTCTCTGAAGAAGTAAAAAGAACAAAGACAGTGGCTGAACAAATAAAATACATTTTCACCGAAATCTTCAAAATTATTTTCTGTTATATTCTTCAAATATGACCACAATTTCATTGTCTTATTACACTTCAGCATTGCTTGCAAAATAGCAAAGAAAGAAATAATGAAAGAAATCTATGACATGTATTTACTGAAGGTAAAGTAGCCCAACTAATTAAATGCAGATTAAATTAAAGTACGACTTAGGAGAGAGCAACATGACATTTTTTTAAATGTGTGTTTTTTGCTATACATTTTCAATCATCTCTCCTAAGGAAATCAGTTTTGTGCTACTGAGCTGTCTGTGGGTCTATTTATCAATTTTCCAATAAAATACTTTTTAACACACTTGGCAATTTCAGCTATAGTTGAAAGGAAGAGAATACCTCTATGACATTGTCTAAGGCATCTAAGACATTAAGTCTTTACAGTCCTTATTAATGCTGGCTGCTGAGTGGAGAACAGAGACCCACCTGTTTCAGCAACCAAAAGGACAAGGAAGCACCTGGACACTACATTTCCTGTCTGACAGCTACCAGTCAGCACATAGGTACTGACACCTTCCACACATTTCTTGATTAGCCACAGTAATTGCTATTTCTTTCTTGCTCAGTACCCTCCGAGGAAGAAAAATCTTATGGTGCTCATGGAAGCAATGAAAAACAAGGCCCACAAAACCCCAAAGAGATATCACTTGTTTCACTACTTCTAAACACTGCTTCCTTCTGCTATACGTAGTTTCTGGATTGCTTCAGATTGTGCTTACAGCATCTGAAATTAAGCAGTAAATAAATACTGAAATGAATAAAATAATGGCTGAAAAATAAAAACTAAATATTTTTGTTAGACTGGGAAGCCTGACTTGGGGTTTCATAACTTCAGGTATCTGGTATTAACGTTGCTTAAGCTTTTTCACTAAGAAATAAACCCATGTTTCTTTTGTTGGCATATTTATTTTGAAACATGGATTCTGTATTTCAGATAGAAATTCAGTAAATACTCAAATAAGCTTACAGTAACTATTTTCTAATTTTAGTAGGTATACCCTTCAACCCTAGGCTAACTTGACTTCTGATTTTCACTGAATGAGCAAAAAATGCAAACAGATACACTATTTTTAAAAAGTAGGAAGAAAAATACAAAGAAAAGAAGGAGTAAGAAAAGAAGCAAAACTCTCAATGAACAGTTGTGAGTTTCTTGCTGTGCTGTATATGGCAACTGACTCCTTTGGCCTGGACTGTTCAGATGCTGTACAGCTTGCTGCCAGTGTTAGTGGATTAGTTGGAAGGAAATGGAAATCATGTTACAATGGGCTTCAAGCATTCGTTTCATCTTAAGCAGAAAGTTCTTTGTATTAAATTCATGGGAGCACTTTAGAAACACAGCTTGTAAAGAAGAGACACAGAAGCAGAGAATTTTCCATCTCTTTCACTGACTTTCATCCTCTTATTCAAACAGAATATTGTGGTGCTTTTAAAAGACCACCTGCTGAAAGCATTGGTAAAAAAAGGGATGTCAGTAAACAGGGACATAACGGTCCTTAAGAGAAAATGAATCACTAGAAATGCATTCTGCTATATAAGCTATAGCTGTTACACAAAACCGTAGAAATATCTTTTTATCTTTCTGTCTCCTTTTTTCTATCTTGTCCCAGTAAACTGTAAAGGTAAAGGTAAAAACAACCCCTAATTTCATGCTGGTAGGAACATGGGGCTTTGCCTCAGTTTCCAGTCACTTATTTAACACAAATAAAAGGCAATCATTGTTTACATTTTGAATTGAAATCTTGCTGCACATTTTTTATTATGGCTTTGTATGAACAGATGAAACAAAGGTTCAGGTATATAAACTGGGGAGACTCTTACTCAGATTTAGTGAGATCAATCACAAGGTTCTAGAACACATTCTGTTAAATATAAAAAGTTTTCTATAATTTCTACCATTAGGAGTAGATGTGCTTTCTCCAAAATGGAAACACACTTTCTGGAAGCTGTGTGGAAAGCTGACATATAGAATGTCATATGGAATAAATATTCGTAAGACCACAGAATCCTAGAATGGTTTGAGCTGGAAGGGACCTTAAAGATTATAAAGTTCCAACTCCCCTGCCATGAGCAGAGATACCTTCCATCTTCTTTTTGCTGCTTTTAGGGCTCCTGCTCATGACTGAAACACACTGGTTTTGGGTTATTTCTGTGGGTGAGCAGCAGTGGTCTTGTCAAGCATTGAATCCCCTTGTGTTAAAGACTGTGGATCTGCCCCAAGCACCAGCACTGCCAAGGCTGCCTGGAGAGACCACAGGGAGGGAGCAGTCCATGTCCAGAGCGACACCCTCCCCAGTCACACACTGGCATTACACTGGTCAATTAAAATGGGTCAGGGCCTGCTTCCCCTTCCCAAAGGTAAATCATGTGCATCACTTAAAGGGCAAGCAAAGAAAACACTTCTGGCTATAGTCTTGGTGTTTGTGTGGTGTCCTTCGGACCCTGTGATGGCAGGATGGTATGGTTTGCCACAGCAGTGTAAAGGAGGAGTTTCACTTCCAGCTAACAAAAAGGTTTTCCTGGTTATAGCTAATGTGAGATCTTAAGGAGGTAAGGTGTTCTTTCACCATCCTGAGAATAAAGGATGAAAAGGAACTAAAATTACCTTGGTATGCTTAAATTACAGCAGATTCCTAAGTGTAGGTGGAGATCTGCTAATTCAGGCTGAAGACACAGTCATACTGATCATAGGGGCAACAACTCTTTGACGTTTGCAGAAATGGATGTCTTGCTTCAATGTTATGTTTAAACAGGGCTTTGAGCTGAGCCATGCCAACTGGCACTAACACCAAAAGCAAGCAAAACATTTCCAATAACCCTCAAATACCTCCAGTTGCTGGAAACTGTATGGTCTTGTGTGGGTGAGCATGACAAAAGAAGAGGAGCATAGCTCTATTAAGAAAAGCATCACAGTCTTGGCATATCCTAGAGAGGTGAGATCTAAAACCTTTGCTAAGATAAAGACAGGAGGGGGCAATCCAAGTAAATCAGATATAAACCCTTGAGTGCAGGCTGAATCCATCTTCTGGATTTGATTTATTGTAATGCCAGCCCTACTCTCCCTTTCCAGAATGGATATCTTAAAATTAAACTCCACTTCTTTGTATTTCATCATAAAAAGAAATACAGACTTGGCCCTGCACAAAACATCATAACAACATAAAATCTAAAAGGAAGATCACATGATAAAAAATGCACATCCTGGGTTGTGCATGGGGGAAGTCTGGAATTCAGATCCATGATCAGGTTCCAGGAGAGAAGTTTTTCTCTGAAGACAAGTCTCAGGTACAAAGTGTGCAGGCAGCTTCGACACACACCAAGGTATATGGAGAGGAGAAAATAAATGAAAAAAACTAATAAAATAAGAAATAGAGGAGACAAAAAGAAATATAAAACGGTGACAGTAAAGTTGTACAAGAAGTGAGGAAACAGCAAGGTGTTGTTTTTCTCTGCTGGCAGCTGAAGAGGGCAGCGAGCAGGTCGGGTAAGTGGGCACTAGGTATGGCCAGGGAAGGAGCACGAGCTCACTTCTTGAACACAGCCAGTGGCATTCTCTAGTCTTCACTGTTTGAGGTACGCAAGTCATGAGAAGTGTGAATGTGTATGTGCATGGGCACTCAACTGAGAAGAAACCCACAAGCCCACATACCAGTTTCCCTCCCTTCATTAGCGTAGAATTAAGGGCAAAGTGCTTTGAGTTATGGTCTCATTACTGAGATTTAATTAATTTTCCTAAATGTTCTGCAGAACATTTACTTGTACATTGCAAAGTATTACAGTATAGTCACAACTTAGGCTCTCAATTACAGGAGAACTAGGCAAGAAAGAAGTTGAGTTAATTAGACTCACTGAAGCTTAATCAATTCCTCTGTGTATGCAGGGAAGAACATGCCAACTTTTAGTCCATCTGTGAAGACCTGTCTGCTACAGGTTACTAAAGCCCTCATGCAAAGTGAAAAATTCAATGGCTGATACTTGAAAATGGTTGGTACTTTGCATTTTCTACATTGTGCTAAGTTTTTTTCCTTAATTTCTATTTTTGGCAAACTAAATGCTTTTATGTCTGAGACTGCATCTGACTGCCCATCCTTAAAGCAGCATTTGGTCTTTGAAGGTCATATTGGAGCCACAAACCAGTACCCCAGGGCCATTTGTAGGCTTCCCAGTCTAGGAAGATGAGGACTCTCACAACTGAGAGTAAAGCTGTATCCTTTCTCCAGTCTGACTGTATTGCCATTCCTGCTTTTATAGTGACTGCTTTTCCAGTGGAAGGATGGAGAGAATCTCCAGGCATATTGGGGAAGAAGGAAATTCACATGATATATGACTTCCAATTTAATTAGGTCGTGCAAATATATATATGTATATGTGATATATATAGACAGTCACTACTGAGAAAAGAAAAAATCTGTAAGCCCACAAGCCANCATGATATATGACATCCAATTTAATTAGGTCATGCAAATATATATATGTATATATATGTATATGTATATATATGTATGTATATGTATATATACATACATATATATGTATGTATATGTATATATATATGTGTAACATGTGATATATATATAGACAGTCACTACTGAGAAAAGAAAAAATCTGTAAGCCCACAAGCCAGTTTCTTTACTTCATTACCACAGACCTAAGGGCAAAGGTTTTACACTTAGGAGCAAATAAACACAAGCACAAGTACAAAAAAGCTCATTTCCCAAGTAAAATCTATCCCACCCAAAATCAGACAGTAGCCAAATGAATCAGTTCCTAGAAGTGATACAAGTATGCTGCATTTTAGGTGTTAACTCCTACCTTCAACTCATTCTGTGCAGTTAACGAAAAGAGGATTCAATCAACTTTCAGGCTTGTCCTGTAGAGGTGTGAGACAAACTCACCATGTCTGATTCAGTCTCTTGGGGCCACGCACTCCATTTTTATGACTTAGCATGCCTACATTAACTACCTATTTTAGGCATGCAAAATCCAGACCTGTATGAACTGACTATACAGGTGCCAATCTAGAAGGAAAATGAGTAACAGCTCCTGGATGCAAATAAAATGTACACGTGAGATCATTGAGATCCAAACACGTACTCAGTGACTTCACTTTCCTCTAAAGCTGAGTGGATAGTCACTAGATACACCTACGCAGGATGGTGGGTGTACTTCAAGACTTGTGGTAATGGAACATACTTTTTCTATGTCACATTTGCATGCCATATAAAAGAAATCAGGTGCATCATTTGCACACACAGAGGTGAGAGAGAAATTGTTTTTCTGAATGTAATGTAGAAGACCCTCACATGGGTGTTCTGTTTTACTATAATATAGGCTGTACTGGGGGAGGATTTCATTATGAGCTGTAGAAAGTATGTGTTAAAACATCATGGCACTCAGAATAAAAATGAATATAATGGCCAAATTAATATCTGTAGCAATATGGCATTGTCTGTTCTTTTTTTTGGCAACAGTCATAGAAAAAGTCCTTGTTATATCAGACACACTATTAATTCTCAGTTTTCCTCTCTACCTTCTGCCCGTGAAAGCAAAACTGATGTATATATGTCAACAAGTACTATTTTATGCATTTGTGAGTACTGTTTTGTGAATTTCTGTATCACAAATGACATTCCATTTTTCAGTGACTTCAGAGGCAGACGCATCATGAACGGTTTTGCAACAAGACCTTCAAAACTCTCTAATGCATTAACCAAGAGAAGCAGAGCGGTGGCACAGAGTCCAGCACCAGCAGATGGCATTCACTCCCTGCAATTCCTGCAGCAGCAGGAGGCACTGAACAGTGAACTTGCACCACAGCAATGTAATATTTATGGGATCATACAAAAGGCAGATAGTTAACCATAAATTATTTTCCTGTCATTTTACAAATTTTTTTCTCTCAAAGCATCATTTAATTTTTTCCATTATTTAAGAAAGAGCTTACACATCAACACTATATAGAGATAGATTTGCCACATCAGATCTGCAGGGTTTGACATTCACTTTGCACACTGGTATAGATACTACCCAGTGCAAGCCAGTCTGCTATTTGGCAAATAGAAAGAATACTGGATTTAAACAAGATTTTCTTTTTCCCCTCAAACAAACCTGAGCTTTATTCCCATGAAGGTACAGACTAAGAACATACCGGTGATTCAACAACACCATGTTATCCTGCCAGTCCTAGGACCCTGATGCAAGAGGGATCAGGCACAGAAGTGCTGGGAAGTGGGACCAAATGTGCAGCTGCCCTGACTGCTGCCCCCTTTCACCACCAAGCTCCTGAGTGGGAAGGAAGGGCCCACTGTACTGACATGCTGGCTGCTAAGACAAGTATTGTATACGAAAAGAAAATGGACCAAGCAGACATAAAAATAAAGGACCATGAAGGTAAAAATAAAAAAGAAGGAAAAAAAAAAGAATAAGCAATTTAATTTCCATAGAGAAAATGAACAAAATTCTGTCTCATCTGGAGTGCCAGTAACATGCTTACAGTGACATTAAAAGCAGGTATTACCTGTTCTAAGAGATTCTGAAGCCTCTCTATTTCACAGTCTATTACAAATTTCTTTTCTTGCCTTCGGTCCAGATCTTCTAAGAGCCGCCTGTAGCTGGCATCGTTAAAATTCTCCACACAGATGGCACTGACTTGCCAGCTATTTTGTCCTGCTTTTTCCATAATAGCTTGAAGTATTGAA
This sequence comes from Climacteris rufus, assembly GCA_013398175.1. Classification (NCBI taxonomy): domain Eukaryota; kingdom Metazoa; phylum Chordata; class Aves; order Passeriformes; family Climacteridae; genus Climacteris; species Climacteris rufus. The sequence continues at coordinate 477,677 of VZRZ01005291.1, forward strand.
TAACCTAAAAGAAAAGGATACAATACACTAGTAACACAGTAGTTGAATCTTTTGAATAGGAATTTCCTTAATCAATATTACGTCTCTTAACATTTGCTCCTGCAGGAAAAGGAATAAGAGAATATTTTTATCCCTACCTAATGCTGCCTGTCATGATCAGCACACAGTGTGCAATTAACAAAATTTACAATTGCTGTGATCAGAATGCTGAGAGTGAGCATTATGGATAATCTTCATATGTTTCATACTAAAAAACTCTTCCAGTCAAACATTCAGCTTCTCAGATTGGTTTTGTACAGTTTCTGTATCTGAGCATTTCACAACACAGCAAAGGAAAAACCTGAGCCTACTCACTCAGCGGAAATACTTGCCACAAAAGCATTCAAATGCCTTGCTTCGTTGTTGTTTGTTTTTTTTTAACAACACTTAATCCAAGCAGTTTTTAATGTTTCTTAACAAGAATTCTTTGTTTAATTTAATTATATATATACATTTATATGCCAGTATAGATGTATGAAAAGAAATTATATTGAACTGTTTCAGAGATTCCGTACAGCTTGAATCAATACATGCAAAGAGACTGGAGGTCAGTGAATGAAAGGCACCATAGAAGCATTAACTGTTACTACTGGCAGGATTATTGCTCTTTATCAGTACCAATATTTCATGCCCCCCTTGTTGTCTTTGAGCCTGTTCATGGAAGGAAAAGGCAGCGTCCTGTCAGAGGTCTCCCCCTGAACCTGCTGGGCAGGCTCTCTGCAGTCTCAGGCTGCCCTGGCCCACCAGCCCTTCACCTTCTTCCCCCTCTTGTTTTTTTCCACTGAGGAAGTGCAGTACAGAGGCAGTAGGAGCTTATTACATAACTTAGAACAGCCAGCTTGCAAGCCTTGTCTTGACTTGCTCAACCAACTCCTGAAGTAGGAAGCATGTATTACTCTATTTTTTATCCACATTAAGTGGGGAATTTGTTTACAACAATGAAGATTGTACACCTCACACCCAGAGTTAATGTTTAAAAAACATAAGAACAGAAGGACAGGTATGTTTTTCAATAACATGTTCATACAAGTGACACAATTCAGAGAAGGTCCTGCCATCTAGAACCACATCAGGAAGTATTGTGGCTTTTAACTCATTATGTGGCAGAATTTTCCCCACTTGCTTTAAATGAAAGATATCACCTCATAAAAATTTTCCTTAGTGATGTGGTTACCCAGTGGTAGCCTCTTTCCCTCTTCACCAAGAGGGTGCCATGCCTGAGCACAGTGACTCCCAGATGTCATTGTAATGCACTTATAGATGCCACTGCATGACAGATTCTCTGTAAAAGAACTATCATATATTCCCACAGATTTCAAGAGGAATCTTTTTAAGTTACATTTCAGAAAGAACACTTTTGAATGTCTGGTTGCTAACTAATTATCGGAAGACCTACAACACAACTGAAATCTGAACTTGCCTCCAGTCAAATAAAAGTAGACAATAGTGTTATTAGAATATGAAGATCTTAGGACAAATGAGAAATGAATTTTCTGGCAAATCTACGAGTAGCTGTTTTTCTACTGGCTCCTAGTCTTTGAAATACTAACTAAAATCTGTATTTTCTTATCATTAGGATATTATGCATCAGCACTCCAAAATGAACATTTATTATTTTTTCCCCTCCAATTCAGATGACATATTTTAGATAAGAATACTAACAATTATAATAAATATATAAAAAGCAGAAAATATTTTGTAACATAAATGAAACATTTATTTTATGAAACAGCATTTTATTGCAGGAAATGAATTCAAATACTCAGTGCATTGAGTATTAAAACATTTCTGTGCTCAGCATATATTTTTAACCTGATGACTGTTATTTTTTTCAAAGAACCATACAGCTTTCCTGTTAATTGCTGCGTAATTATTCTGCTTTTCCTGTTGCTATATTCAATCTCCTTTTTGCCTGTAATTATCTCTGCAAATCACGATGAGATTCTTTCCCAAACATTGTATTTCTTGCTTCATTTCCTATTCATTTCCATATATAGACATATATTAAAATCAGTCCAAAGTTACAGGGATTCCTGCTTCACTTACACTATAACTTTGACTTGATCTTTGCTATGAAGGCAGTCAACATTTACTTAATTCAGCTTCCTGACACTAATTAACATTTTCTTTGATTCAGAATGAATGGTGTTTGAAACAGCAATTGACATCCCCTCCTTCCTTTCTTATTTCACTTGGACAACTTTACTAAGATGTGTTTTGATCAAACTGGTAATTTATCCCAGCATAAAGCATGACAAATATCAGACAAACACATAGAAAACCTTTTCTTCTATCTTGGATCAAGGTTTGACTTGCCACATTTCATTAGCAACTGCCTTAATTTAGGCATTTGAACCTTCTGTAGCTTCTTCTCAGCAGCTGGCACTTAGATGAGGGTTTCCACATATAGCACAACACAGCGAAACAGCAGTAAGTGGGTATGGTGCAATATTCTCCATCAGAAGAGTTCAGAATCCCTTAACAAGTAATCAGTGGCATGGTCATCTATTCAGTGTGCAGGAACAATTTTTAATATAACATATAACAGACTGACAAGGATGGAGTTTACACAGAATGAATAAAGGCATTCACAGGCTCAGTTGGCATAAAAATTAGATATGCTGGGAAGAATGCTTATTTGTCCAAAATAATTGGCTACAGCTGACAGGGGAAAAAAATAGTTTTTGCAAACATTTTATAAGGCAAAACCCCCTGAAACTAACCCGGGATAATTCTCAGAAACAGAATGCAGTGTTTCTATTCAAGAAAGATTCCTAATCTTTAGAAAGATGTTTGCCCAAGTAAAGACAGCAGACATGAATATTATAGCTGTCACCTAAAAGGTATTTATTTTCCGTTTACCTGCTGTTTATCCTCAGTTAAGCTACAGACAGATGAATGATTCATTTTCTGGAATACGTTCCCTCCCATGTATTGTGAAATACTATTTGTTGCATAAAAGCAAACTAAAAAATCCCTAGGCTAGGTCATAACAGCTGAGTTGCACATTCCATGTTTTCCTAAACGACATTATTTAAGAAAGTGTTTAGGACTATGCCAATTAAAAAAAGTAAGCTAAATTCTCACAATTTTTTATAACAGCCCTTCCTCATCAATTAATTCAACCTTGAAAGACAGAAAATTCATTTAGCAAAAAAGACAAATGGTTGTGCACAAGCATAACTTTGAAGCCTGGAAATTTGTATCAACAATTTCTTGGTCCTTCTGAGCTTGTTCTTTTTCTTTTTTAATTAGCAAATATATGAGCAAAATAAAACACCAATAGAACTGACTGAAAGCACAGGTGACGTCCTTCCCAAATGCAAGGATGTTATAAGCAAAAGGGTTTCTTTTTCCTCTTTATGGGACTAGATTCTGGGGAATTTTCCTCAAATGATCTGGGATGAGAAGTCTGCCAACTGCTTTTTGTAGTTCATTGCTTAAATATAGATACTATTAAGAACTGCTTAAGGACCAGTAATACCAATTCCACTTCAATATACCGGAACCAAAATAGAGACAGGGCAAGTTTGCAAAGTTTTCATTCTCTTGGTCCCTTCTCTCCTTGTGTTTCTGTTCTTTGTTCTGGTGGAATTGTGACAATCTAACATACTGCCTTTTCTTTTTTTTTTCCAAAAAGATCAACACACAGTCATAATGTCAGGAAAAAAACCCCAACCCACACATGAAAATGAAAAGTTAATCTTTTTGTTTCCTGTAAAATCAGAGCTGGAGATGCCTACTGAAAGAAATCTATGTATTGGGGTTGAAACTACAGCTAAATACCTTAGAAAGAAAATCTCAGATCTTTGAAGCCTTCTTCCCTTCTTTCACACACCATGGGCACTTTTTAATCACACAATGCATCAGCCATACAAAAATAATACCAGACATGCACCTGGTGCTGTATCAGTTTAGAGACAGACCAGTACTTCTTCAGAGTCAGACATTTTCTGGGGGCCAAAGTGTGTAAAACAGACAATTTTGTAGTCCAGGATTCCTCCTACTCACTGCAACACTGCTTTAATTGGAGCCTATACACAACCTTCCTTCACCCAAGTAGCTGAAATCGTGAGTACTCTTTTTGATTTTAAATTTCCATTTGCCTTTCAGGCTTTTTTATTTGTCTTCTGCTATATCAGCTAGACTTTCCCCATACCAATTCCACTTCAGCAGTCAATGATGTAATTTCAGTTATTTCAATTTAAATGAAAAGTAAAATCTAATATCTAAATCTCTTCAGCATGTTCAGAATAAGCATTGTCTTGACTTATTTTTCTGCTGAAATTAACATTTTTGGCTTGTTTAGTTTTCTTTGTTTTCTTCCTTTTTTTTTTTTTCTCTGCTTGCTTGCTTTCACCAGAAAATATTTCAGTGATCAATTAGAGTGATATAATTAAATTTCAATAACTTTCATCTTTCAGTAGCCTTTTCATTCTGGGAAACCATTTCCCCAATCCTCTAAGCACAGGCAATCATTTGTGATGGGAGACAAGAGGCAGACATTCCTGCCAGGAGACAGACAGCAAAGTGGCTGCTTGCTCCAAACAGTAGCACCCCCAGTAATAATTCTCATTTTGGAATTTTTGTGCAGTAACTTATTACTAATTTTCTACAATTAAGAAGATGTAATATTTACATATTTTACTCTGGCTAGCAGACTGAAAATACTGAATCACCAGCTTTACAGGTTAATAACCTTGGAAAAAGCACATGCAATATATTTGTTATGACCCCAGGAATAGAAAACCTCTCTGATGAACATGGGTCTTTTCCAAAGATGGTCATCATATACTGCACATTACTGAAATGCAAATTCACTTGCTTCTCTTTCTGGTCCAGTTAATTTTCAAATAGAAATAGATCCCATTCCCAAGATTTGCTATGATCCCAAGAGCCCCAGATACTGCTTTAGGAAAGCTAGTTCCAACTATAGAAATTTGTATTGGGATGAGTTTTTTATAAATCCAACACACAGCAGAAGTGAAGAAGAAAAGATAAATCATTTGGTAAGAATAAGCCAACATATTTGATATTCAGGATTGGATTCGTGTTGCTTAACTCTATCTGTATATAGAGTAGTTGTCTAAGTTCATCATCCGAGCTTTCGAAGAAGAGACACGTGTCCCACAAAAACCCACTTTATTTTTTTTTGGTCTTAGATATCAATCTCAGAGGTGTTTTTCTCTTTTTTCAATGAATACTGAAGGAGTCTGAAAAAGAGGCTTAGTGAAAACACCTGCCATTTATCTGGCCAAATCTTGCTGAGATGAATCCAGACAATACAGTGATGAAAACTACACGAGAAATTTACAGTATCAGTGTTGCATGATTGTACATTTGACCAATAACTACAAGCACTCAAACTCAAGTATATTTCAGTTTTCCTTCTCATGATTAATACTTTTTTATTAACACACATACAGTTTTGTTTCAACAGCACAGAGATTCCAGACCTTAAACACAATTACTTGCAGCCCTGATTTTCTCTGCATTTTGAGCTGGAGCCAGAAAATTCAACAAAAAGTACATACAAACTAGTCTATTTAGATGACAGAGTGAAAGAACTATAGGTGTGTTGTGAGTCCTTCTTGGGTCTAATTCAGAGAAATGATACATAGATTGAAAAGCAAGACAGGGAACTCAAGAAACAGTTCCATCTATTCCTCTCTATCCCTCCATCCCCAAGACATATAAATTATATTTAAAACATTCTAGACAGGTATCTTTCTTTGTCCTTAAAAATCTGTAAAGAGGATTCTGTAACATCCTAGGTAATAGAGTAATTGCTTAATTATCCTTATCATTAGGAGATGTTTTCTGAAGTCTAACCTAAGTCTCCCTGGCATAATTTAAAGCCACTCATTCTTGTCCTATCTCTAGTAGGCCTGGAGAACAGATTGTTCCCTTCTTCCTCAAAGCAATCCTTTATGTAACTGAAGACTGCTGCTACATTTCTTTTCTATCTGCACTTCTCTTTCTGAAACGATTCTCTCAGGTTTTTCCTTGTGGAAAATGTTTTAGTCTAGATTCTGACAATTTTCCTTACTTTCCTCTGGTCATGTTCCAATTGATCCAAGTCTTTCCTGAAGTGCACTGGTAAAAATGTGATGTATTTTAAAAATGTATTCCAGAGTACACAAAGTTATCTTAAATTTTTATCATCCCAAATTTAACTAATGTGTTTCATATTTCTTCATACAAGTCATTAACAAAGATACTGTAAAAAAACTACACCCAGAATGGGTCAATATTTAATACCTCTTTATCTGACAGTGAATCTCATATACTTCTGAGTTCAAATGTGACCAGTGTTTCCACACATCTTCTAGAAATTTAATTAAGACAAGGTTTATTTAACTCATTGCCATGGGTTAACCTTGGCTGGATGCTGGGTGCCCACCAAGCTGCCCTATCACTCTTGTTCCTCAACTGGATGGGATGAGGGAATATGTGGGTCAAGACAAAGAAAGGGAGAGATTAATCACTGATTAGTGTCATGGGCAAAACAGTCTCAATTTGGGGAAGTTCATTTATTGCCAATCAAAGAAGAGTAGAATAATGAGGAAAAAAAGCTTTTAACACCTTCCCTCCACCTCTCCCTTCTTCAACCATGCACATGGTTGAACAAGGTCATTCTTGCCCAGAGAAGTTGTGGATGCCCCATCCGTGGAGACATTCAAGGCCAGGCTGGATGGGGCTCTGAGCAACCTCGTCTAGTGGAAGGTTCCCTGTCCATGGCAGGGATGATGGAACCAGATGATCTTTCAGGTCCCTTCAAACCCAAACCATCTAACATTCTATGATGTGCTCTCTCATGGACCTCCATGGGCTGCAGGGGCACAGCTGCCTCACCATGGTCTGCACTACAGACTGCAGGAGAATCTCAGCTTTGGGGCCTACAGCACCTCTTCCCCCTCCTTCTGCACCAACCTGGGTGTCTGCAAGGCTGTTTCTCTCTCATATTTTCACTTCTCTCTCTGTTGCACAGATTTTCTTCCCTTCTTAAATACATTATTCTACAGGTGCAACCACCATTGCTGATGGGCTTGGCTTTGGCCTGTGGCAGGTTCATCTTGGAGCTGGCTGGCTTTGGCTCTATCAGATACGGGGGAATCATATGGCATCTTCTCACAGAAGCTGCCCTGTAGACCCCCACTACAAAAACCCTGCCATGCAAACCCAATACACTCGTTTAGCAAAATGCCATGGAAACTGTGTAAAAACTTGCACTAGAATGAGACGCCTATTTTTTTCCCAATGTCTAGAAAACCCATTATTTTGTAATAGAATGAAAATTACTGTATCTCACACAATCTGTTTCTGAGAAATCCATGTTTGTGTTTACTCAGCTTTCCAAATTCTATGTACTTTTGAATATATCTATTATGATGTAGGTTGTGAATTAAGCCACCTATACCATCAATGATCAGGACAATCTTATTATGGATAGTTCTGAAACAAAACTGAGGAAATAATGGATCCAGTCTAATTATCTCCTCTCTTGTATTTTGGTTTCAAATATTTCAGAATATTTGATGATAATGGAAACTACCTTTATGATTTGAGTTCATGTTTCTTGCCTCCCTGAGAACTTGAATATTTTCTCATTGTTGAGAGGCACCACTAAAACAAGCTCTAGCAATGGTTTATGGTCAGACTTTCTGTCCTTCTCTCCCTTAATCTTGTCAAGACTGGTACTTGTGCAACTTCATCTGCAGCTTTTAATAATCCTTCTTTCCTGAGGACAACTTAAAGCTACAAGAAAATGCTGTCAATACATTACAACCATGACTTCTTTTTTAAAAAGAAATCTTAAGTGGAACAACAGAGTCTTAGTTATGTGCTTTCAGGGAGCATATGGGAGGAGGTTTGGTTTGCACCACAATGGGAATTCATGATCAAAGATTCAAGCTATGTCAGGTCCCATTTATGCTACACCCACTCAGCAGCAAGATTTTCCCCCTTCTTTGCATTTCAGACTCTGCAGCCTCTATATGAAAAAACACTGTAAAGGTGTCTCATCAAAGAGCCAAGTGATAGAGATGTGTGAACTTGAGAGGGACTGAAGAAAAGCCCTGTTTTTGAAGCCAGTCTGATAGTTTTGGCTGTGCTTTCACAGTTTTCAGATACCATTACCCTTTCCATTTCACTAAATGCCTTTAAAATAACATCACAGTCCCATAATCTTTCTCATGACAAGCATGCATGGAGATGAAAAAACCCAAGCACAGATACGTGCCAAAAGCAAATTTTTGTCCTTTGCTAGCATTTTATGTATTATTTGCTTTTACTTGGCTATTTTTAGTTATGCCATAGGCTTCAGCTACAACTGGCTGAGATGAGAGGTCTTTGGCTCCTCTGTAGTTTACAAGCAGCAAGGAAGACACATTCTTAGCAAATTTTAGCAAATTCTTACTACAGATCTTTGAAAGCTAAATCAGAAACTGCATTTAATTATAGTGTTATCAAAACTTTACAAACTATTACCTAAAAAAACCCCAGCAATTAAGCCAACAAGTGGGAAAAAAAGAAAAAAGAAGCATGTGTTATGCTTACCCTCTGTCACTTCATCTGTGTAGTCTTTCTAAATAGCCAGTTATCTGATATGTCATCTTGGGGCAATCATTAGGGGTAACGTGTATCAGTATTTTTAATAAAAGGGCAGAAGAGAGGAAAAAATGAACTTATTTTGGAAGAAAATACAGTATGTTCAAATATTTACCTTATTTCTTTTTTCTTTGTTATCATTATTATTACTTATTTGACAAATACCCAGCTTAGTTGTACACATTACTTGCTTTTATACATGATAACTTAAATATTTCTTCTGTAGTGCAATCCCTTAAAGACAAAATTCTTAATTTCACTAAAACCTATAGGCTGTAACACTGATACTTGCAAATTATCTTCATTACACAGTTTCTTCATTCATGCATAGCAATTTTCCAGAAATTGTAGATTCTCAACAATTTACCTCTCTAGTCTCAATTTAATAGGATTTAGTTTGCCCTGTGATGGTCTACAAATGTACACAGATATTTGTGTAAATAACATCTGAAAAAACCATGTCAAAGAACATTAAGAATGCAAGCTAAAGCTCTCAAGAGCTGGTAGATCTTAAAATTAGCAGTGCCCTAATGTATTCTAGTTAATGCATTATGGTGCAGTCTTTATATTGCCACATATTACTTCTCCCCATAAGGCATCTGCCTCAGTAGGACACCTGTGCCCTATGACAGAACTGCCTGTGGGTACTAAATTAAGATCTTGATGTCAGGTCTTCTGCCCCCTTCCTACAGGAATTTGTTAGAAAAGTAGTATTTTAATATAAAATATCTGACAATTTCTGCCTATTGGAAGTGTCATTTCTAATACCTGCATGAGAGAAAACAGGAAGAACAATCTTCAGAGCGAAACAACAGGCTTTCACACTAATAAACATTTTTTTTTAAAGCAGTCACATCCTAAATTCTGTCTCTATCAGCAGATAATATTTAGGACCTTACTCTAAGTTCTGTTTGCAGATTGTTTTTGATTTTAAATTTCAATTGTGCTAAGATCTTTTTGAAACCTATACTTACAAGTAGTTAACTTTTTCAGAAAAATGTAACAAATCCTGGGAAAACACCACTTGAAATTTGAGTGCTATGATTATGGTTATCATTTGTTTGACGTGAGTTTGAAGTAAGTCTGTTTCTTTTAAACTGACACACAGACCACAAATTTATTAGAAGTTTGATTTCCTCCCCAACAAACAATTAGCAATTTGGAGATAACCCTGAAGATCTATGATTTTCTTCCAGTTCCTAAAATTAACTCAGTGCTTTTCTGATGTAGACAAGAATTAAGATGAGGTTGTTTCTTTTTGGACTGGAGCAACAACTTGTGAAAAATCTGAAGATTTCCTGTAGTGACTTATATTGAAGTATAATGACAATGATCTGTACTTGGCTTCAAATTCAGTTCTGCACTCCTCACTGCAAGAAAGACATTGAGGGGCTGAAGTGCGTCTAGAGAAGGGCAACAGAGCTGGGGAAGGGTCCAGAGCACAAGTCCTGTGAGGAGAGGCTGAGGGAGCTGGGGGTGTTTAGCCTGGAGAAAAGGAGGCTCAGGGGGAACCTTACCACTCTCTACAACTGCCTGAAGGGAAGGTGTAGCCAGGTGGGGGTTACCTTCTCCCAGGTAAGAAGTGTCAGGATGAGAGTAAACGGCCTCAAGTTGCACCAGGGGAGGTTTAGATTGAGTATCAAGAAAAATTTCTTCATTGAAAGGGTTGTCAAGCCTTGGAACAGGCTGCCCAGGGAAGCAGTTGAGTCACCATCCTGGACGGTATTTAAAAGACATGTAGATGTGGCACTCAGGTACATGGCTTAGGGGGGAGCACAACAGTGCTGGGTTAATGTTTGGAGTTGGTCTTAATTTTTCCAACCTAAATGATTCTATGACACTGAATAATGCACCTCCCAGGCACTTCGTCTGAGGGACTACAACTATTACTCTCAAGTAAACCCTGAAAATGGCTCACAATCTGAGATTCTTAAGAAACCCAAAATCCTACAAGTAAAAAAAAAAGTTCCAAGACATTACAAGTGCACATACATATGTACATACAAGTAAATCCATCTATATGTATGCATATCTGTACATGATTTATATGAATCTGTGCAAAGCACCGTGCAAAGAAATGACAAAAATTTCAAAGAAGGGAAATGAACAGAGATTGTTTTGGCTTCCTCTACTCTCTTCTCACCCTTTTCAGTTCTTCTCTGAAAAGAACTGGCAGAGCAAAAGGCACTAAGTAACCTTGCCTCATTTGAGTGTCTTCACAAACATTGCTATCATAGTCATTGATATGCAGAACTGATCTTTTCCAGAAATGCTGTAAGACAGCTAATGTAACATCTAGATACTTAAGTAGAGAAATAGGGAAAAGAATGACATGATCTTCATAGAGAACACCAGACTACTCCTACAGGATTAAGTCTCTTTTTGGTGTCCACATTTTAAAAAATAATGCTAAAATATTTGGCAGAGGTCAAAGAAGCAAAGCAAGATGATTTGAGGCCAATATATAAAATATGCCTCAGAGTAAGAGAGTTATAGGAGAATTTATCTCAACTGGAAGTTTGATGGCTAACTCTGAGTTAATTACTCCAGTATCCTTCTTCAGGTAGAAGGAAAAACGCACCTTTAGCAGGCAATTCATAAAACCCTCCATCATATATCTCATGTATTTTCAGAAGAGAAGAAACTCCTCCATGTTTAAAATGAAAAATCACAATATTATTATTTCTCAGGTTCAATGTCATGAACACTATTAACATGACATTGTGCACGTAAAGAGCAGGACTAGAAGCAACCAGCAATATTATCGAAGTATCTGCTACTCACATGTCATTTTAATTTTATTCTTCTATTTTGTATCTACATTTCACATATGAAGATAGAACATTTCATTTAAGTAGAATTAAAAGTTAGGTTACTTTTATGCTTATCTTGTGGAGGATGGGCAGCTACACATAGGTTCTCTTTGATTATTCTGGTGAAGGGATTTGCATACAATTACAGAGACAATTTCAGTTCCTAGCAGGAACAAACAGAATGAAGTAAGTGCTCACCATATGATTAGACTAATTTATTACATCCCACCGAGGCAAGCTATATGCCAAGAAGTAATCATAAACTCATGTTCAAAGCTCTGGTAGAATGACTATATTTAAAAATTCAAATTAAATTTCAGCTGCAGGAGCTGACATTTAGTGGGAAACATGGAAATGGACAAGGTATAATGAAAAGATAACAGGTAAAAGAATACAGGCATTGAAAGCTGTGATTGGCCTGTCTCGAAATGAGCTGGGACAGAAAATTGTGAATAAAATCCTGGCAAGTTTTTAGTATGAAATATATGTTGATCTGGACTTTGGTTAGTTTTAACTGACCTTGGTATTAATGTCTGAAAATGAACACAGTGACCAGTCAATAACTGCTCCATAAAAGTTAAGTGCCTGTGACGTTTCATTATACAATGGCACTTGCATTGACCATTTTGAAAGCAAATGATCTTAAGAACTTTGTTCATTTTAGAGCTGGGTATTTTTCTTCCCCTGAACAGCTGTTTATTCACAGAAAAACACACTCTGGTGTAATCCCAAGTTTTAATGAACAGGGTTGACCATTTCTGCCTTGGACTTGCCAGAAGAAAAAATTACAAAGGTTTCAAAAGAGTGGAAACATAACCTAGATAATGGATATTGGTTAAATATTTCCATTTAGGGCATCTCCATGAATAGAAACAATAGGCACAATTTGGCATCTGCATAACTGTTACCCAGGAGAGCAGTGGTAGCGAGATACACTCTTGGTCTTCCCGGTCAAAAAAGCATGGAATTCTGCATGTGTCATTGAATGCCCCTGAGTACACTGTGTCATGATCATTAGGACTGAGGGTGTACTGGCTGGTTAGTCTAAACCTCTCCAGCAGCTTCACAGTACAAAAAAGAGTCTAAAAGAGTCACAGAGGCAGAGAAAGACAATTACTCTGCAGCATGGTACAAAGAGTATTATCAGAGAGGTGGGAAAGTTTTAAAGCAATCTTTTCTTCAGTAGCTAATTAGTTTATAAAAGAATATCTGAAAAAGCTGAAGAGGATGTGGGAATTGGCTGCAAAAACTTAAGGAGGTGAAAAATAAGACACTACAGAGGGACTTTCTGTATCTGAGATCAATGAGAAGTGAGAACTCAGTAACTGCTGAACAGTTATAAGATACTTTATAAGTCCTAGAACATATGTTTGGCATTTTAGACTTTAAGTTGAAAATAAAATAGCAATTAGAGTTTAATTTCAGTTGTACTAGTGTAAAAACAGAAAAATCCCACTTTCACCAAATTTTTCAATGTTTCTACTTATGTACTTGGAAATTAAAATCTATTTCTGAAAAAACTATAGGAGATGATAATCCATCTAAAAATACAATATTATTTAATCTTTCTTACACATTGTTGCCTGAAACAACATTATCTATGCTTATTGCTCAAAAAGCACTATGAAAAAACCTGCTGCCCACTAACATATATTTGGACTTATGCTTCCACTGCCCTTTTCTGTGTGATTGACAAGATAATATTTCATAATAGAGTATCTTAAACATTACCAATTACCTCAACTGTCTTACTTTCCTAAAGCTATGCAATGCAGATTTGAATTTTCCAGTTTGCTTAAAGCAGTGACGTCAAGCCTTTTCAACATGTGTGCTGAAACATTATTCCAAAAAGATCAGTGGGCCACAATTAATACTTGAGGGCATTTTCTCTGGAAGCAGAGTGGAAGGGAGGAGACATCACACCTGGCTCCCTTGCTGGGAATCCTAAAGTGTCTCTAGGAGACCAGGCTACTGCTGTAAAATTGCACAGAATTTCTTAAGCACATCATGTCATGCTTGTGATACTGAATTATGCCCAGTGGCACCCTGAAGGAACACTCACATGGTAGCTTTGTGCAGTGACTCCAGGCTGGGATGTACGTGGTACAATGTACCAAAGTACAAAAGACAGGGTGACCTCATTCCTCTTGCTAAAGTTACCTGCTAACTCAGGTTCCAAATCATTGAGCCAAATCTCAGGCTAATTAATTGCAAATAAACAAACACCACCATTACAGAAACTGGACATTTGCCTATGTCCCTTATGAGATGGTTTCATAAGAGACAATTTGCACAGACATAAGCAGCAGCAGGAGCTTTCCTGCTGAGCTGTTAACGCTGGAGATGATATGAGGACAAAAATCTCAATATTGACATGCTGCAGGACATTTACACCAAACAACCTTGCTGCAGTTGGAAGGACAGTGTAAATTTCCAAAGTCGTCCTACATGGTGTCATTCCCCATCCCCCCTCCAAGAACCTCTGTCCTGAGGCCAGCCTGTTTCCATGGCCTGGAGCTACTCTGAAGCACCATGTCATGTCTTCCAGGGTTGTTCATGGGACATTTTTCCTTAATATAGCAAAGAAGACATAAAACATCTATTCCTGGAAGAATACTCTACAAGATACCAGTTTTAGCATACATTTTGCATTCTATTGATGATGGCATCTTGACTTGCGTACCACTAAATGAACACATAAAAAAACCCTTAATGGCTTAATTTAGAATTGTACTTGTGCAAGAAAAAGAGTTGTAATTACTTAATAGATATTTCTTTAAGGTTTTATCTCTGTCTGCAAATGTTAATATTCACTATTTGGCTTTCATCTCTATGGTAGTTAAAATGAACAAGTTCTTTTCCAGTGAAAGAGTCTGGTGTTAATATATTTTTATGATTAAAAAGGTTATTCTGATTCTGAGACAACTATCATGAAATATAGGCCTGTACAATACAGCCTATAGTAGAGAATGTGGATAAAATTTTAGGCCCATTGGTAGGAATAATTGTATTTCTATAAATAATGTTGTGCCCAAAGGCCTCATTGTGTCCCAGGTATTATACCAAGTATATGTGCAGAAAAAGGTCTCCAAAAATGGCTTTGGAGACCCAAGAGACTTGGAGGTAGGACAAATTGTTTATTCCTACTTTCATTTTTAAGTAGACCAACAAGACATTTCAAAAGCATTTTTCATACTTATCAATATGAAAATAAAACAAGTTGTGGATATTCAGTTATTAATTTAAAAGATTATAAAAAATATACAATACAAATAAGACATACATTGAATATACATATATTCTTTTAAAATTTATATTAATGTTTGTTTCTTTTGAAATATGCTTTAAGGAAGCAAATAATTGAAATAATTTACTTGGCATTTTCCTTTCTATCATTCTTTTTCAGCATAACAGATAAGTCACTACAGATTCCATATTCTAACTTGCATTTCCACAGAATAAGAGCTAGAGAAATACTCTGTGTGTGGGTGTTAGGATTACTTATAAAAGGCAGGACAAATCCTGTTGTATAACTCATAAAATATTCGTATTGACTTTAGTCGGAACTACTCACGGGAGAAGAAGTTGATCCAATATTTGAAATCTGATGTAATTAAAATTTGAGGGCATTTAATTCCAAAACCCATTATTTCATTCACTGAATTTTAACTGTGTAACAACTAATTCTGTGCCAGATGAAAATGTAATTGACAAAATGAAGTTAAAGCTAACAAAGAACCAGATATGAAAATGAAACCCTGATAAACAGGTAAAACTTTCCAGCTGGAAGGAAGGCAGGCAGGAAGGAGACCTTTCTTTGTAAGACTAGTACTAGACACTAACTAACTGCTGTCCTGTCACAAAGCATCTTAAATGTTATAGGTGAATTTGGGTAACAAGCATGACAAATCATGGTCTGGACTGAAACTGATACTTTATTCTTATGTTAAACATTCTCTCCATGCACCTTTTTCCAAGAAATAGATTTTTTCACTTTTTAGACAGAATGTTTACCTGTTCTGTAACTGCAGCTTTCTGTAATGCATCTTTCATATACATGCAGCTGCACAACTTCAGGATGGTGACAATATGTGTGGTACAGCTTTGGCACATAAAAAGTATGGTTTAAAAAGCTTCTGCATATGTTTTATGATCATTTCAAAAAGATATGAAGAGACAGATTTTGATTTTAAAATGACATGTCTTATTTGCAAACTGAACACTTAAAACATGGTCAAACATGTCTACTATAGATAAGCAAAAGTTTCTCTCTTCAGAATTCATGACATTTTTGACAGTTCATTGTCAGCATTTCAGTATGTCAATATTAGCTATTTCCTGGCTGAGGAGAACTATGTGAGTGAAGTCTATGACATATTCAATGGACTGCAATAGCAAAAGCTATTTTCTACCCTGGAACATACTCAGTCCCTTAATATCCAAAATACTTAATAGCTGGCTAAGAAAGAAACTTTAAAAAAAATCCAGCCTCCCATGCTAACAAGCGCGGCAGAATATTTACCAGGGAGATAACTGGCAGAAAACTGGTATTTCATCTTTCAGTTTAAAAAGGAACTTCCATTGTTGGTACAGTAAGTTGCTTCAGGCATGCTCCAGGCTTGCATGTCAACTGAAACCCATGAGGAATTGAACTTGTGGTCTCATGCCACTCAAAACTGGTACCAGAAATGGTCTTTATGCGGCAACACAGTAATATTCAAATCCGAAAGCTACATTGTTTTTAAACACCTTATCATATCTTATTGCACATTCTTACCTAAAAGCCACACTTCTCCATTACACTAGGGCACTCCAAGGGTTTTATGTCCTGTAGATTTATTACAGTTCAAGTTTTACAAAGTCAGCTACAGATACTCTGACTTGACACATTTAAGATATATAATTAAATTGTGAGAAAATACCTAACTTTCCTATACTAAGAAGGTTGTGCCAATGCCTACCTTATCCTTGGGAACTTCCAGCTCTGTTCTGGAAAGGCTCCTGAGAATCTGTTTTTGAACAGTAACCCTAATAATAGCAGACATGCCCAAACAATAGTTCTCATAAATGTCACAGGACAAATTCCAAAATAATACAACTTGCAGTACAAGTAACCTGTACGGGATAAACTTATAAAGTGTGACATAAAGAATCAGCTTAAAAATTACTGTCAGTCACCTGGGATTCCTGAATGCGTTTAAAAATTAAATTTTATACTAGATTGGCACTCTGTGAGTTTGCAGAATGTCTGGATTTTGCAACAAAGTGGAAGAGAAAATGGAGCAGGAAACAAGGCATCTAGAAGAGCAGACAATAAAATGGGCACATCTGATAAATAAGCACCATGGAATTTTCTTTTCCTGATATTGCTCCTTTGGTCTTTTCAGGATTTGTAAACTATCTTCATGTTGAACTCTCCCTGAAGATGAAATCCATGCTTCATTAGAGTACTTAATTGCATTTAAAGGGGTTTATATGCACCTCAGTAAATGTACTGAAATCCAGATCCATAGACTTAGTGTTAGATCTGATTATCTGTTTTAGAGTGCTTTTCTTTTTTTTATTTAAATGTTGCTTTTGAATAAAAAACAAAGACTTAATCCACATATGTAATGGATTCATTGAAAAGGGTAAAAATTCTGTAAAAAGTGCCCAGTAGATTTGGAAACAACCCTACATTCTATTTTAGTGCATTAAAATCACATTCAGTAACTTATTCCTCATTTTTCAGAAAAGAGACTGCCAAGCTACTCTAAGTGTCTAGCCACTCCAAGCCTGAGACTAAGAATTAGCTAAAGACTGAAGTAATCAAGTTCAAAGATACTGATGATAATCATATAAAACCCATGACTGTTCCTCATTATGTAGCACAGGTATATTACCTTCAGTTAAAATCTCCAATTCTCTAGAGCTTTCATTATTGTTACTCTTGCCCACACTCAAATATGCCGTATTAGGAAAAGGGAATTAAACCTTTTTATGCTATTTAGTCCCACCTCATCAGTAACAATTCAATAGAGAATTTAATCTGGTGCTTTTGCTTGCAATCTGACACAGAGGGCTTGCTCCTGGCATCAGGAAGCAGCTGGGCCCAGTCCTGGATGCCTGCTGAATCCTGTTCTTGCCCCACAAGCAGATCTTTGTACCAACTCACTACCCAAATAGGATATATGTGTCTTCTGCACACTATGGATGAAAAAAATGAACCTAAACCCATTTTAATTTGTGTGTGTTTGGGTGTGTGTGTGTGTGGATGCACAGTCCTAATGAAACCTGAAGTAGTTCCAGGAATTACTGGAGGAATTCTATCCATTATATGGCAATACAGGCAAAATACACAGTCAGCAAGACAGAAAATGCTTTTCAAAGGGGCTTTTGCCAATTAACATTTCATGATTTATTTTTTTTTATTCAAGAGGCTGGTTCATTTGACTTCAAAATCTGAGGTTTTCTTTTTAATCTGACAAGTAAAACATAACACCCCAGTGAACAGCAGAAGAGAAAAGGTCTTCCTGAAAATATCAAAGGTGTTAGGCATGGGATGAAATCCAAAAGGAAATAAACAAATTTCCTAAAATCCCTGTCAAAGACTGATGTATCTAACAAAAGAGAGGAGTTACTTGACCCAAACAGTCAGAGAAGAACTCCCCTCCAGACAGTGAAACACAATAAGAAATGGAGAGGCAAACTCTATGAAAGGGTCAGGAGTCTCATTTTCAGAAACTTACTTTTTCTTGATAAATAAATAAAATCCTGATGGCTGGCTTTTTTATTTTCTCAGCAGCCTGATACTTCTTTTCTTAGTGGTCTTTCTAGACAGACAATATTACTGACCCTCAGTTTACAAAACTAAATCCTGGATTTCATAGAGAATTTGAACCAGATCACTTTCTATTTATTTTGGACTCTTCTTGGATTATTCAGATAATGTTGATTTTTCCTAATGGCACTGACATTTGCAAAAGTAAGACAATACAAAGTGTAAGACTGGGGGAAAAAGTTTACAGCAAGTAGAACAGCATAAGTTCTTATTTTGTACTATCAGTGCTATGAAGTTCATTGATCGGTTATTGATAATGGGTGATTTATACTGCATATAGTAATTTCAAAGTATTCTGTAGTATTTATCATTACTGTAGGTTTGAATCTGAAAAGTAGGTTTGATCCTTATGAAACTACCATTATTAACTCAGAAATTACCAAATGCCTTTGTTCCCTACCTATATACTGCTGACTATGGTATCTTCACAAAAGTGTATATATGTCATTTTCCAACACTGATACAGAAACACTGTGCTAGGAAGAACATGATATTAGTGCGACATACATTTCCTTTTTCAAACATTAAAAGTAAAATTCATTCCATGACAAAATGCCTGGCCAAAATTTAACCATAAGACAAGAATCATCACTTTGACTTTTAAAGTACTTCACTACTTTGCCATTTCAACATTAGCTTGTATTCAACTCAACATTGTTTTTTAGCTTAAAGAGTTTTATTTCTTCCACTACTTTTATTCTCCTAATACATTTATGAAAGCAAATAATTTTTCATTTACAGAAGAGCCTCTTTTCTTTCATGGCACAAGCAGTGCATAGTGATGATCACCCAATCAGGTCTTCTCAGAATCCTCTTGAAGAGAAGTCACAAGAATTGCCATGGCTAGAAGTCTTCTGCACTCTGTGTAGCGTTCAGTTTTTCAGGTAACCCGTGCTCCAAATGATAATAAAAAAGATTTATTTATAAAAATCAGCATTATGCACATGAACACCAACAATCTTCTTTTCAAAGCACAAACTATTTATTTGTTATAAGTTTGGAAATAAATACAAAACCATTAAAAAGTGTTAGGAAGCACACATGCTATTTAACATAACTGAGCATGAAATCTCAGGAGATAATTGTATACTACAGCACCTTGCAGAGTGGTATCCCAGCAAATTCCGTTCTCCAGAGGTATGATAATCTAATATCCCCTGGCACTTGTCTCACTAAAAAATCTTTAATATGCAAAAAACCCCCTGATACTTAAGAAGAAGGAAGATGAAATATGGAGCTCAAAGAGCAGAACAGTAGTTTCCAATGAATCAATGAACATCTTAAATTACGCACAGTAATCTCCTACTCTTTGAGATGTTTACTAATAATGACGAATAGTTACAAGAGTCCATTCAGACAGCATTTTTGGTGGGGGTAGGCAAAGGCACAACTCATGCATGAGAAGTACTTTCATGGGTCTTCAATATTGTTTTCCAATAAACCATTATGATATATAGTGTAAACATTAAAGAAGAAGAAAAATACTTTTTTTCCTCATCCTAGTAATGTATACAGACTTCAACGTGGTAAGATTTTATACAGGCTCAAAATGAAGCTATTACTGCCAAATAAATTACCCCTCCATTCATATTTCAAGACAAAACAACTA
Source organism: Climacteris rufus (assembly GCA_013398175.1). Taxonomy (NCBI): domain Eukaryota; kingdom Metazoa; phylum Chordata; class Aves; order Passeriformes; family Climacteridae; genus Climacteris; species Climacteris rufus. The sequence continues at coordinate 497,568 of VZRZ01005291.1, forward strand.
AAGGCATGAAAAGGAGAGTAAAATGTAAAAACAATTCTTAAAGAGACTTAAAAAGAAAAATGCACACATTTGTAAATTTAGAGATTAATTAAAACACTAGACTAAGTGCCTTAATAGAAACTATTCCAGTCTTTCTAATACAGTTCTCTGGGGAAGAAGAAGAATGAAAACAGTAATGCTTCTAGTACACAATCTCATTACCAGCACTTAATGTGTCCCTTCCTCTGTCTCCCAAATTCTAAACTCTCAAAAAGGTAAAAATTACATGGAATTCTCTAAAGCCTTTGCTATCATCCCCTCCAACATTCTTATCTCTAAATCTGAGAGATACAGATTTGATGCCTGAACTGTTAGAAGCATAAAGAAATGGCTGGATGGCTGCATTGGACAAAGATTTACTGTCAATGGTTCAATGTCTATAGGGAAACCAGTAATGAGCACTGTTCCTCAAGGGTCCATGTTGGGACCAACAATATTTAATATCTTCACTAATGACATAGGCAATGGGATTGAGTGCACACTCAACAGTTTGCATGTGACACCAAGCTGAGGGGTCCAGCTGATTTGGTAGATTTTGTCCTCTACTCTGTGCTCTCCTGAGATCTCATCTGGAGTATATGTCCTGCTCTGGGGATCCCAGTACAAGAAAGAATGGATCTGTTGGAATGACTCCAGAGGAGTGCCACAAAATTGGTCAGAGGGCTGGAACAGACAAATATGGAGAGAGTTGGCGTTGCTAAGCCTAGACAAGAGAAGACTCTGGGGGTACCTTATTGCCTCCTTTCAATATATAAAGTGGGCTTATAAGAAAGATGGAGAGAGATTTTTGGCCAGGGCCTATAGTGGCAGGACAAAGGGCAATGGTTTTAAAATGAAAGAGGGTAGATTTACGTTGGATATAAGAAAGAAACTCTTTACAGTGAGGCTGGTGAAGCACTGGAACAGGTTGCGTGGAGAAGCTGTAAATACTCATCACTGCAACTGTTCAAAGGCCAGGTTGAATGGGGCTCTGAGCAACCTGGTCTAGTGAAAGACGTCCCTGCCTAGGACACGAAGGTTGGACTAGAGGATCTTTTTGGACCAGATGATCCTTTCCAGCCCAAACCAAGCTATTATTTTATGAAAATGTAAGTATTTAAATTACAGGCAACAAGACCCACTAGAGGAAAAAAATATTTATTTCTCAAAAGGATCTTCTAGAGTGTAAAGACCAGGATCACAAAATATCAGAAAAATCCTACAGAAAAGAGTGGGAGTTATGTGACCTAGCCTTTCAGGTTGACTATGTTGCTGAGGGATGGGCTGAGCATCAGTCAGCAGGTGGTGAGCAATTGTATTGTGCATTACTTGTTTCTATTGGGTTTTATTTGCCCTCTCGCTCATTTCATTAATAATATTATTGTTAATGTCATCATTATTGTACTTTATTTTGCTTCAACTATTAAAATCTTATTATCTCAAGCAGCAAGATTTACTTTTTCTTTCTGATTTTCCTCCCCATTGGGGGTGGTGGGGTGGTGGGTAGTGAGTGAGCAGATGCATGGTACTTATTTGCTGGCTGGGGTGAAACCACAACAACCCTAAGGCACCCTTAACTAACCCTAAACTACCAATCCTTAATAGTTGGCTGCAAACTGGGTTTGGTACAGATAAGCAGAAGCCTTTCAGCATAGTGATGGAGCCCATATTACACCCACCTTAGCACTTATGCACCCAAACTGTATCTCAGTTGTTGATAGCATAGAAGATCATGTCAAAAGCCCAACTAAAGTCCAACTAAACACATCTACTCACAACTCTACTATTTTTACCCTTGTCAGTGCGGTCAGTATTTTGATCATAGAAAGCCATCAAGTTGGTCAGGCACAATCTTACCCTGGTAAATCCATGCTGGCTATTCCAAATCACCTCCTTGTCTTTGATATACGCAGAAAGAACTCTTTAGAAGACTGAGCAGAAGATAAGCCTCTACTTCCACTAATCCTCTTTCTTCCCCTGCTTGAAAATGGGTACGAAGTTTTCCTTTAACCAGTGATCATGAACCTCCTTTTGAACAACAAGATCTTTCAAAGACCACAGCGTACAGCCTTTAAATTATGTCAGCTGCTTTCCTCAGCATCCTTGGATAGAAACCATCTGGTACCAAGGGTCTGTAAAAAACAGTTGTCTTAAAGGGTCTCTGACACAGTCCTTCTTTACTCCAATTTCGCCACTGATTTCAGTGATTTAGAAGGTCTCAGGACAGATCTTCCTAGTAAAAATCAAGATAAAAAGGCATTGAGATTTTTATGTATTTGGCCACTCTTCTGCTGAGCACTGAACAGTGGACTCACAGGGTTTTTTTTTCATCTTTCTTCTGCCAATACACTTTCAGATGCTCTTCACACTCTTTTGCTGACTTTAGTTGTACTCCACATGTCCATGCTTGAGCCATGTTTTCATAATCCATCAGAGAGCCTGTCCCTACTTCCATCTTCAGTGGACCTAGTTTTTGCATTTGAGTTCTGTCAGGAGTTCCCCATTCACTCATGCTGACTTTTTGCCATGCTTGCTTGACTTGCGTCACATCAGAATGGATAGTCTTGTTGCTTTGAGGAAACAGTCCTGGCAGATCAGCTGGCTTCCTGGACCTCTTCCTCTACAGGGTAGAAGTCTGTTGGATCATGCCAACAAAATCCTTAAATGAGCTGCTCTCCTTAAGGCCAGGTCTGTGACTCTTCTATTACTTCTCTGTGTTTAACTTCAGAATCACACAGGTGCTGGCTACAAGGCTGCCATTGCACATCTCCAGCTTTGCTCATAACTGCAGGTTCAATAGGTCTATGCTGGTTATCACCTTCACCACCATTTCAAGAAATCATCTGGATATGCTTCAGAAATCTCCTACATTGCTTGCACTCTACCTTATTGCATTTTGGCCACTTCTTAGGGCAGCTGAAGTCCCCTACGAGTACCAGAGCTTGCAATTCTGAGGCTTCCTCCAGCTGCCTAAAGGTTTCCTTCACTTCCGCCTCTAGACTGCATTTAGCAGAGTTACCATCATACCTGCTTATCTGTCCTCTGCTCTGTGCTCTGGGCCAGCTTGCCCCACAGAGAATTCTCTGGACACTGGTAATCCTTTTGTACAGAGCACAGCTCTGGATCCTGTTCATCTCCTCCATGCCCTGCAACACTCCCATCCTTTTAGTCATCCCACTGCCTTCTGTAATACTGCATAAGGTCCCACCATGGGGTCTGTACAGGGACACCTAATCCCATTTCTTTGTTCCCTATGCTGAATTCAGGCACAGATAACTGGGATGGGACTACAGTAACAATTTTTTCACCAGTTGAGAATATGAGAGCCTCTCCCACTACTCTGTTGCCCTGGTGCTTTCTCATGGCCTCCCAATCCCCTCTAGGTTAAGCCCTCTGATGTCATCCTAAATAAACCAATATGCAGATAATTTTGATTTTTAGGCCTAAATGCAACACTCTAGGAATAAAATCAAGTTTTATGTTATCAGAACACAAATATACCTGAAATTATTACCGTTGCTCCATATTATCTTTTTCCTCCTTCCTTTACTTAAAATAAGCTGAGCTGATTTTACTCACATTTTAAAAGTCAATTCTTAGACTAAAGCAAGATTTCATAAGTAAATTATAAACCTCTAGTAATAGCATTATGAAAGAAATTCTGACACAATATTATTGTAGTGTAAACAACAAATAATTATGGTATCATGAAGCATCATCACTAGGGAAACAATACTTGTTAGTTCCCTTTCATCATTCACTTTAGATCCTTATCAGAAATACATTATTTTGCAACAGTTCTTTGAGTATACTCTAAAATCCCTGTATATGGGATAAAGCAGAAAATCTGAATACTTGTCTGATTTGATTGGATTTTTTTCCATATAAAAAGACTAATAACAGGGTGAGATTCAATGTGTCAAAACCACATTATATATATATATTCCATTTGCTCTCTTTATTTCCCCATTAATTTCTTTCTTTTCATTTCTAGGCATTAAAAGTGGTATAAAATGATCAGCAGTCAATGCAGTCTGTCTCTAGTCTTGCATTAGCTCACATAGCAGGCCTGATAAATTTGCTATGATTTCAGGACTTTATATAGCTCTCATTATCTTTTTCTGCAACAAAGGAGGTTTAGAAAAGCAACATTTGTCCTCTTGCATATTGTACTCTATATGTAATATAAACCAGTTATATTAGCATTTTCCTATATAATTAGTGGAACAAAGCTCTTAATAGAACAATTTAATATAGACCGTTCACACATTATACCAGTGTTTGCCCTTTTTACTCTCAAGGAATTGCTGAATTCTAAAACCAATCCACATCCTTCCTATAAAAATAAAGTGGCAATGAGGCTACAGTGAAAAAAAAATAAAAATTGTGTTGCCTTTGGAGTATTTATTTTATAAGCTTATAAATATGCACATACAGGCATATACTCTTAATACACATTAGTTATCATCCTTTCCTCCCAATCAGAACTTGAATTTGTACCTATCCTACATCCATTTGCCTTTACAATTACTACTTTAATCTCCTTTCTCCCTAAGCTTTCAGAATCCACTGCTTACAACCCCTTTAAGCATATTTGTCTGCCAGGTCCCTCTCAGATGTTCTCATCTGCTTTCCCACCTACCTGTCTGTATCACCTAAAGTTTCTGCTTATGCATTTAAATCTGTATTCTGTCCCTACTTACCTAGATATTTATCCATTTTTATCAAAAGTACAACCTATGCATTTGCGAGTCTAGCCTGCGTTTTTGACAGGTGAAAACTGTCCTCTGTCTTTCTTCTTTTTCCTCACCAACTCAGGATCAACATGAATAATTTTCCTTTTTGGACTGCCTATTTACTTAAATAGTGTGATAACATAAACAGTACATCTTACTTATAAGGCAGGCTCTTAACCTACACATCAGAACTCTAATAATTTATCACATTAAACATGCTAACGGTACAATATTATCTTTGCAGTTTAAATTCCTTAATATTTGCATATTTTATCCAGCCTGAAGTCCAAACTCACCATAGTTTCCATCCTTTTTCTCAGCTATGTCAACATGATGTTATTAATTTCTGACAGACACAATTTTTCCTCATTCATATCCATTCATAAGGTTACTCAGTGTCTCTTAGCTCACTGTTATGGTGATAATGTCCCTTTGTATTCCTGTTACCCTGCTCTTCTTTCCTTATGGCATCCAATTTAAATCCCTCTCTCCACTTTCAACGCCCTTTCTGAGGAACTCCACCATATTATCATTTATTTTAGAGATGCTGGTGATCAGTGACGTTAATCTCATGTCCACTTACTAAATTTTCCAGCATTCAACTCAGCTTTCTCTTTTGTGGCTTTGCAGGCTGAGCAGAATCCCTGTGAGCATTTGCTTAGTCACCTCATTTTCCTCCCAAAAATACTGCTTTTCCTTAACACCTGCAAGAAAGCTCGACAATGAGCAGACTGCCACGATATTAAGAATACTTTTTATGCCTCCTATTATGACTGAGTTTTCCCATCTTTTGCTCTCCTTTTGTTGTCCTGTTCAATCTCTAGATGTAGTCACTTTAAGTTATGGTGGCATCTTTCTTTTGTACTTGTAAGTGTAAGTAATTTACTACAATTCTCAAGTGCCATGGTGATACCAACAAATAACACTCAAATGAACACACTACTTCCATTTTGTTGGTACTTTGCCTTTCGGTAGTTCTGCTGTTAATTCTGTTTTAAAATTGTCATGCTATTAATCCATTAACGTTGTTGAGGAAGACCCATTTTTGGAATGTTTCTTAAGCAGTCAGAAAACCTGCACGCCATATGACAAAAATGGTCAAAAAAGCAAGCTCCCAATCAAAGCAAAACATGAAGTGTAGGCAGAGCCCACATTGTCTTGACTCATTTCTTATTATGTTTAATGAATCGTTTGTCAGCTATGTTACCCAAGAATTCTTTATCTGCAAAGTTGGAATCTTAAAACCAAAGGTTTTGAATAATACCAGCTGAAACAATCACCTGGATATTCTGTTAGCAGCTATTCCATCCCACCGGAGGCAAAAAATAGTCATGACTATGTCACACTCCCACATGAATTCCTTTCAGCAACTCTGCCATTTTTAAGTGAACACCATTTTGGGTATTGAATGCTCTTCTACACAGCAGAAAAGTCAGAACACTGTGCAATGCTGCTCAGCCTTTTTGTACCTGGGCCTTGCTGCTACCTTCTCCAGTTTTGCCAGGACTCCCTAGAACATCTCTGCAGCCCTATGAAGCTAAAAGCTGTATCCCATATCACAGAAAATCAGAAGGAAAGGGTGAAAAAGGAAAGGAAATAAGAAATAACCTTGTCGTTCATTTGCCAATGCATAGCCCTAGTGACAGGGTTTACCATTTAACAGTGGTAATTCAGTGCTATCAGTAGTTGTACTTTTTGTAAGTGCAAGAGAAACCAGGAAATCACACAGCAACTGCAAGAAAAAAACAGAGCAGCATGCCTCAGTGTCCTCCTCTCTCTATATTTCTGCATGTAATTTATGAAATATATTTCATAAGAGGAGGTACAGGGTTATTGAGCAAGTTGCCTTTTCCAAGCTTTGGAAAATGATATTTGATGGACATTGAAGAGAAGTCCTCTGCAGTTGGTTGTTTTGGCATTTTACATGTAGCTGACATCTCTTTATTAATTTGGGGGTTTTAAGAATAAAAATGTGAACTCTTCTAGCATAATGAAAAGTTCAAAAAGGCAAAAAGGACGCAGCAGTTTATGACACAGACTGGCTTCTGCCTGCTCCAAGGAAGTGACAGATGACATACAGACTTTATTCTCTCCACAAAGTCATTTGCCATGTGATTTGACAAATCACAAAATAAAGGAAATGAGAAAAGCCCCATCTATTTTATATTAATTATCAGTTCTTTTATAATTTTCAGATTCATTTTTCATTGCCTTCAATAGCTCCTAGTATTCCTGTATCTCAGCATCTCAAAAATGTACTTTATTGTGCATGTTTTCGCAACAGAGACCAGATATGAACCCCATTTTACAAAGAACTTGGCCAGTTCCTAGTCATTTCATGTAATATTAAGCTTCTCAACATGTAGCTGGATGCCAATGCCCAGTCCTTAATAGGTACCTAGAGATGATGTATTTCAGTGATCCAAGGGCAGGTGTAATGAAGTGTCATACAACACTTGTATGTTACCACTGTAACATCATTCTGTTTTTCAAAACAGTACGAAGTTTTTAATAAATAAAATTAATGACTACAAAATGATAAATAAACTCTGTTATGTAATTTTTGAACTATATGGGACAAATTATATTACTCTGTTTCTGTGAAGACTATGAAGGCTTCCAATGACTGCTCACAAATATGTTCCTTTTATGGAATAGGGATAATTTGACCACTGTTAAAAAATACTGAACCATAATTATGTAATTCTGTATTCAAACATAATTATTGATTACATTCATACTTTGTTGCTTCTTTTTTTCCCAAACTCATGCAAAACATCTTGCTTTCTGAATTTTTTTCCATTTTCTTCACTAAGATCCTCATTAATTTTGCTATTTTTATTAATTTAATAATATTGATTTGTTCTGATGGTGCACAATCACTGTTTGGATTTCCAAAGTGTGTGTGGGTCACTGTTCCATACCAGACCGACATAGTTCAGTATGCGTGTGAGAAGCCTATGTCCGAAAAGGAATCAGGATGATACTATTACTTCTCAGTCTCCCTCACTTTCAGTTTTTAGCTTTGTCCTGGCACAATGACTCAGAATCAGATCTAGAACAAATACATCCATTTTAAAATTGTAGACTGGCTGTTGTTGACAATGTATTATTGAATAAATGTAGTTGTTTTTTCTTTCCCTTTAGTGCTTTCATTCTGAGTTCACAGAATTGTCAGTCTTTACATACAACAGCTGCACACAAGCAGTGACAAGGAGAGACTTCAGTGGCTACAAGTGCTTCTGATTCTCATTATACTATCTCATCATATCGTGCATTTTTGCAAAGTCACAATACAAATGCATCCAAATCAGATGTTGTCTCAGTTACAGTACAAGGCCTGAAAGAAGCATCAATTCAGAGACAGGCTTCTGACACAATACATAGCATCATTAGGAATGCACACTGTTATCTAATTATCCTCCCTTCTCTTCTTACTTTGCTGTGATGCACTATCCCCCCAAAAATCAGGACCCACAACACCTTTCCATATACAACACTGGAAAAATTTACTATGTGAACATATAAAACAATGAAAATCTCAATTAATGACTTTCAGTAATCATAGATCACGTTAGGTAGCTATGAAATAAAAATCAAGTACATTAAAGCATTACTGAGTAATGCTAAATTCTGCATACACCCAGTAAAAATAAAATTACAATCTCTGAGAATAGTAGTTTCAAATTTTCTGGCATATGGACATTTATAATTGTCTGATGTTGGATGTTCTATATTTAAATATTTATGGTTTGGAGGAGCTATACTAAGATCAAAAATTTTAATCCTGCATAGTAATTCCATCAGGAACAAACAAAATAAAAGGTATTTGTGCTGATGTTTGTAAAAGCATTAAATTCAGTTATGAAGCCTTATCCTGTATAAGAGGTGCTCAACTTTGCCAAGAAAAGAAATGAAGAGCTGTCTCTGTTGGAGGAAAGTTGAATTGATGCAAGCATCCTATCAGGAACAATTATGCTGATTCACGTTGTAAACACAATTGCAATGTGTGCCCACCAGAAAATGTAGAAGTATGATATTTAGTGCATCAAATTTAGCTTTGTCATTGCCTTCTCTACGGGGTAGAAAGCTTTGCACACATTTCCCAGGACAGAAAAATGTCCAGTTAACCCCCTTTCAAAAATACCCCTCATTTATAACCTGAAAACCAAATTTCAGTTGAAGAAAGAATTCTTTCAGAATTTGTTTCCAGCATCTATCTACACTCTACACAGAGAGAGTGCACTGCAGTTCTATAAAAACAGCCATTGTGCCAACTTATCTAATCACAGCTACATGAAGAGAAGCTCTGCAATTTATTTAGATCACATAGTCAGCATGATCCGTGAATAAGGAAAATGTGTAATTGCATAGCTCAGGGGCACATTCGGGTGTGCACAGTGACCCAGAAAGTCACATTTCAGTCCCCTGCTTCCTCCTTGCAGTGGGAACAGCCGGAGCCAGGCATGCACCAGGTGTACTGAGATGCCCTTCTGACAGTCCAGCTGCTGCGAGGAGAGTGCTGGGGGTCAGAGACACAGCAGTGTCTTATTTCTGCCTCCTTTAGACGGCCTCCATTAGCCCACATAGGTGCAGCAGACTGAGGAAACAGCCCCCATCTATAAAGGTACTGAAGCAAAGTAATTCAGCCATCAGCATTGTGTGTTTGCATACCTAAGAAGAAGGGGACATTTCCATTCCATCAGATTATCTCTACTCCTTGTGCAACCAATCTCTCATGTGCTAGTCACTGAAGCCAGCAACAATTTCAATCCTGACATTCACTGGTTTTTCAAGAACTGCATCGAGTGTCTCAGAAAAGGATGGGCTGAGGTGGAGGGGAAATGATAATCTACAGAATACATAATGGAGCAGTGTCACAGCTTGTTTTTCCTGCTGTTAACAGGGCATATAACCAGCAAAGTCTAACACAATGTGCAGCTTCTGTCTCTGCAGTTAGTTTTACCTCAAGGCAGAGAAAAAAAATCTTCTTATTATAAAATTATACTACTGACACCATAACTAAGATTGAAAAAGGCTATTACTGGTGTAAGTGACTCCAAATAAGGTTCTTTATTCATTTTGAATAGCTATTCAAAATGAAGTATCAAAAAGATATTAACTCTTTGGGGAATAACTGCTTTGCTCACCTGAAAATGTACTGGGCCAAAGCCTTTCCTGGTTCACAAAGTTCAATTTAAATTGAGGCAACTACAGCCTTCACAGGTCTCATACAAGACAGAAGGCAGCAACAGAGGGAAGGCTAATGGGGACCTTACTGGTCTCTACAGCAACATAATGGCAAAGCACAAAGCAGACAGAGACAGACTATTCTGGTGGTGCACCATAAAAGAAAGACAGGCCCAACAGACCCAAGTTCCAGACCCAGAACTTTCAATTCTCATAATGAAGGTAATCAAATGAGGAGATTTCTCAGAGAAGATCTGGGATCCTTGTCATTGGGGATACTAAAAGCTCCAAGGGAAGGGTCTGAGCAACCTTTCTAAGGCTGAAGTTTGCCCATATATTTGGGTGGGAGAATTTTCATGTGACATCCAGAGGTTCCTTCCAACACAAATTATTCTGTGATTCTGTGATTTTAGCAGACATATTGGTCTGTTTTGCTATTAACTCAAGTGAAAGCTGACGAGGAATTCTAATAGCAACTAAATAGGGCTTTTTGTTAATTCATTTTTGCTTTTTTTCATTTTAGCAGACAGATGAATCCTTTAGAGGGGATACCCCAGTTTCTCATTTTAAAACCAGAACAAGGGCAGACCCCTCTCAAGGTAAGAATCAGACAAAAGGAAAATTGTATTTCCTTTAATTTAGCTATAGTTTCTTTGATTAACTCACACTGTAATTTGTACATGAGCAGGTTCTCAAATTGATGTCTGTTTCTAGTAAAAAATTACTAGGAACATACTATACTATCAGCTTTCTAGTTAAAATTCTCTCACTCATTAACAATAAATAGCTTTTTTGTTTTTGCAGGCTCCTGATGTGAACTACTGCTCGGGCTGTTCTGATTATTTATAATTGCATTATTCATTATTAGGATGTTGCTAAAAAGCACTTTGTTGTGACATTGAAAATCTGCAAATACAAATATATTACATGAAAAAAGAAGTTCCAGAGGGCAGACTTTGGCCTGTTTAGCTGACAGAGTCCCTTGGGAGGCAGTCCTGAAGGGCAAAGAAGTCCAGGAAGGTTAGATATTTATCAAGAAGGAAATCTTAAAGGCACAGGAACAGGTCATCCAAATGTGCTGAAAAATGAGCTGGTAGGGAAGACCCACCTGGCTGAGCAGAGAGATTTGGCTGGAACTTGGTGTAAAAAGGAGATTTTATAACCTTTGGAAGAGGAAGGGGCAGGCAACTCAGAAGGACTACCAGGATGTTGTGAGGTTATGCAAGGAGAAAATTAGAAGGACTAAAACCCAACTACAATTTAATCAGGCTACTGTTGTAAAAGACAATAAAGAATTTTTCTATAAATGCAACAAAAGGAAGGCTAAGGAGAATCTCCATCCTTTACTGGATGCAGGGGAAAAGATACTGACAAAGGCTGAGGAAAAGGCTGAGGTACTTAATACCACCTTTGCCTCTGTCTTTATTAGTGAACCAGTTGTTTGTCAGGTATCCATTCCCTCAGCTGGAAGACAGGGATGGGGACAAGAGTGAAGTCCCCACAATCCAAGCAGAAGTCAGGACCTGCCACACCATGTAGACAAGTTTTAGCTTGTTTCAGACAATACTTGGCAGTCAGTTGAGTATTGTCTATATGAGTCAGCTTGAGTTCAGCTGTGCATTAGCTGTATGGTACAGTACCTATTCCTAATTAATAGATAACAATAACATAGTTATTCAGCATAGGGTGAACAGTCCATGAATTAGTTGGAATAAAAGTGTAATGTAGAGAAGTACAAATAGAGGTAAAGTGCAGATGCCTGATATTGTAATCACAAATCACACTGGTCAGTGGCTGGTCACTTAGTCAGATGAAATGGTTGTCGAGGATAAGAAAGAGAACAGTAAAAACAGATAATACTAAATTGGAAACCAATGAAGAAAGACCGAGTGAGACAATCTGTCTCAAAGCAGCTTGGTAATTAGCTAATTGCCAGTTTATCACAAGTATTACTTTTAGGTAAGTGCTAAGAACATACACAAATACTCTTTGCTAAGCAATGTAGATGTTAAGACCTGACAAAGACCTGATAAAGAGATCTATAAAAAAAATTGTTTTAAAACTTCACTGGAAGTGATTTTAGATATTTACGCTCATTTCCCTCTTTATACATATCTATGTCTTGTTACACTTGAAGTATGGCATTTTTGAGCAACCAGAAACAGAAGAATTTTTCAGCCTGTTTTGTTTTTTTTTTTTAGCCACTTTGATTATTTGCTACAGCATTCACAGAACTTTTATTCCTCTTGTTCAGAAAATTAGATTCTACTTTTTTTGTGAGTTTGGGGGGTAAATGGCCATCCTAAGACTGATTATGGATGAAGCCCAGCATTTTCCAGGATATGGGCACTCATATTTTTAAAATTTTCTATATATTTGTATAAGTTTTTTACTCTATGGTAGAAAAGGGTGCAATAACTTTTGACTTTTATGGCACCAGATATATCTTTCACACTGCTTAGACAAAATAATAATGATACAGAACACACTTATCTTTCCTTTTTTTCCATTTCATAATTTACATTTATAATTTTATTGCTCTCAAATCCAATAACATTATCTGTTCAAAAAGTAGCTTGATATTTAGCTTTCAGCCTTTGGATTTTCCAATTTTCCACACAAACATTAGGTAGCTGTACTGCCTCAATGGCATCACCTGAAGGTGAGTTTTACCAGCTAACAATAGCAAACACAGGAGCTGCTCCCTGTGAGGAAACTATGTGAAACAGCTTGAGAAACAGAATGAAATGTTGCTTCCCCACAAAAACTAGATTTTCACTTTGTGCTGTCATTAGTTTTAAAAACAATTTATTAGCTTTATGGTAGTTTTTCAATCAGAAGTTAAAGATTGATTACTTCTCAGTGTTTGTTTTGCTGAAATCTCTTCTCTTATGTAGCTTATCTTAAAACTCTGAGACCTACTGTCACCTAGGATAAATTACCACAGTCCTACCACACTGAATACAATTGGACAAATTATCCAAGGGAAATTTGAGCCAGAGAATTTTTAGACACAGGTTTTGTATCACCGTACTTGAGAGTCATTGCTGTATTTTTCACTTTGCAGCTTATAATATTTGACACTGAACCAAACAAAGCCCAATCCATCTGGGACCCTACCTCTTACACTGTGCAGCACTAGCTACTTCACAAAAAGGCCAAAAAGCAGTTGCTATGTATTACACTCTCTATCAGTTTTATCATACTCCCTTACCTGCAGGTAAAAAATCTTAAAATCTGCCATGAGTTGTCTCCCTTGTAATAGTTCTTCTTTGGCTCTACTCAAGAGTATAACTCGAGATATTGTTACTCATCACAATTTCCAACTGATAATTGAAGTATGCAGTGCATATTTCATGCTATAATTTAAAAACTGTATACAAAGTTCTTCAAGAGTTTTGAAATGACCACCTTTCCATGGCCATTTCAATCTAGAATATCTATAGATCTATAAATCTACCATATCTTTGTTCATATGCACTCAAATGGAGAAAGAGAACACCTGGTTTCTTCTAACAATAGCTTTATTTATTCATTCTCTTTATTAGATAGCTTTTGTATTTCCTCTGATTCCTTTCAAAGGCAATGAATAAAATCTAAAGCCATCTGTCCCTGGGTATTCACTTGGTAGCTTCCTTTCCCTCTAGTGAAGCCTTGATAGTCCCACAGTTCCATTTCACATTTGTCAGTGTCTGGATTCATCCCACTAGGCATTTTCTGAGCTTAGGACTCTGCTCCTTAAAGGTTTTTTTCAGGTACTTTAAAATAGTGTTCCTTGTAATTTTCCATAGAAATTCTTGATGCTTAAATTCCCCATCTTAGTAGCTCTTTTCTAATCCTACCAAACAAAAATAAGATTTTGATATCCTTCTTCTGCTTTCCTTTCTACTTAATTTATTGTTGGCCATTAAAATTCTATCATTGCATGAATCTTTTGCCCCCTGCATTTTAAGCAGTTAGAATTAAGTGTCAGTGTGCACTTTGTATATGATTCATTAGGAGATAAATATAGCAGCACTTTTTTGCTAAAGATCAAAACCAAGTGTTAGATCTAATTTGAAAAGGACAAGGGATGGCAAGAAAAAGATAAATTAAATGGCTTACTAAATTTTACTAGCACCAGATAGTGACTTGCAATGCTCACTATTAACCAAATATAAACATGATACTAACCTGTATGCATATAAAGTTGAGGGGACTTATAACTGTTTGAAAGAAACTCTAGAAATTAAAGTCTACATTGATCTGTTTAACCCAGAGTCATCCATTATTTATTAACTAAAGAATTAAATATGTTACTAGTTATTGAAAAATGCCATTGTTCAAAATTACATACATTAAAATATCTTAATCTTCAAATAAGGAATATTTCATGCAGTCTCCGGGATACATTCTTCCAAATTGTCTTCTACTAGGCAGACTTTGTCACCATTTTCAGAGACAAACACTTTCCTTTATAAAAAGGCAAAATAGTGTGTTCTACTCATCAAAGCAGAAATATCTTTGCAAAAGATCTTCACATCCAGTACAACTTCTTTGTACTTTTTCAGTTGTTTCTCTGCATAAGAGCAGTGGCTAACAATGGCTCTACTTATGCTCAGCAATGGAAAAAGAAAAATCAATTTCTTATAGGGCACTACTATTTTTTCTTTCTTCAAGCTGTGTCATAGTCCATAAAGAAATAATCCATCACTGCTATATATTTTCTTCACAGCTGTGACAGTAAATTCCTCATTTTGTTCTCATCTTATCTCAGGCAGCTCCACTGACTTTGCTAGAGTTACTCCTGATTTTCACCACTGTCAGTGAAAGCTGAATAAGGCTGAAGAAATAGCTGCTACCATGTGCACTTTATGAAGTGTATCTCTGAATCACAAAGTATTTTAAAAGCTTCGTACCCCTTGTTTTATTAATTGGAAAACAATTCATCTAGGATTTAATTTTCAGCCCCAAATGGTATTACTAAACTAGAAGGACAAGACATACACTAGTAATGCATTAAGAAGCTTTCACATTTGTAGTGCTGATATTAACTCCTTGCATACTGTGATTTATTTTGATTGATGTGAGGTGCTCTAAATTTCTTCTCTCACGAAACAGTGGCAGACAAAACCTCATCCTATGATGGAATGATTATGCTACATAAAACATAAACAGGGATCAGAACATTCACCATAAATATTTATGTGTTTGTACTTGCAGTTTTCTATTTTTATAAATCCACTATGTCTCAACAGAGTTCTTTAATACATTATTTTAATTTCAAACACCCTATTTGAAAATTCAAGTATATGTATGATTCGAAGTAAGGCCAAGCTCAATTCATAGATTGTCACGTATAATAGAATCATCTGTGTGGAAAAACGAGACGTAACCAGAAGATATGCACTTCTATTTAGATGCGACTAGGATTTTAGTGTTTTAAGAGATAACATTGACCATCACCAAATGAAGGTCAATATTCACTTGCCAAATGTACTGTAAATTTCAGTGGTCTGAAGAATGAGGCCAATATATAAGGCCTTGAATTTTCATGATCATTTATAACTTAATGCAAAACTGGTGGTGTGTTTTAATTCAGACCAATAATATTTTACCAAAAAATAATAAAATTTTACGTAGAAAGTAAGCTACTCTGCCTTGCAAAACACACTGTACCAATATTGCTTACAACTAGTAATGTGCCCAATACAATAATGTCCTCTCCTTGTGCTTAGATTGTACGATGCTGGAGGAAAAGGCATTTGCTCAGGGCTCAGAAATACCATCCCAAACACTTTGGGGAGAAAAGGTCTCACCAAGTTTTGCCAAGGGTGACTGACTTGCTGGAAATGCAGAAAGTAAATTCTGTAGTTATTCTGGATTTGGAATGTGCATTTGTTTCTCCTGCCCAGGTTATGAAAATTCTGACAGCTATGCAAAGAAGGTACCAAGATTCTGGCAAACATCTCTCTCATTTACAGCAACATGATTATGTAAAAGATAAGAAGTGAAAGAGAATAAGGGAGTAGGGGATAATCCCAATTAATTAAACTATTAAAATTGTGGATTTCATAGGATCTTTTGCAGTTTAATTTTTGGGATTCATTTGTTGGTTTTATTGGGTTTTTTTATAGGATCTTGTTCCAAAGTTTAATTTAAGCAAAAAAACTTTGAAAGTAATTGCTTGATACTAAAAAAATAAAAAAAATAAATTACAAGACTAGTAAATATAAAGGGATGTCAAGATAATATATACTCAGATTTCTGTTTTGTTGCCTGGTTTCTGAGCCAGTGCAGTGTTTGAGGTCACAAAGTCTTTTTTGTAATGGAGGAGGACAGAAATTTCCTTTTTCTTATTTTATTTTTGGACAGAAAGGAGTGCTGTGAGCTTCACAAAAACACCTGGCTCTTCAAGCAAGAGACTCAAGGAAGAAAACACTCAACACTGCTAGCTTTGAAATAAAGTAGTGTGGTTTTTCCGAATGGGGTAAGATGAAGCATAATGAAGTAAAAAAAAAATGGGTTTGAAAACAGGAAACTAAAATGAGGACTATTTAAGAGCCTCAACAGCCTTTAACAGCCTCAGAGGAGACCAATCTTGCCATGCTATGTAACTAGTTGTGGCAAAAAAAGATTAAATATTTTTTTTCTTGATTACATTAGTGCTGTTTATCAAATTGTAATGTAACAGATTTAGTCACTGGACACAATGCTATTCCAATCTGTAAGCTCTATATGGATCAGACACTAGTTTGCATTGTTTTTAGCATCAGAATCTGAAGGAACCAAAGAAAAGTAATCTGGAAAAAAATCCTGACAGCATTAAATGGCTTTAAGGCTTCAGGTCCCATTAAAAGGCCTCAGGTCCTATTCTTCATATTGGACAGCCTGATCTCAGAGAGCCATGTGTAAATCCATCTAATAGGATTTTTAGTTAAGTAGATCAAATTTTATAACTTCAGTCTCTGCCAAAGAGTGGATTTTTTCTTTGCACGACAGATAACTTTTTAGGCCTTCAGAAGCTGCCTCTTTATTACAAATGCAGCATAGAACCAGAGGGAATTTAGTGGCTTGTACCAGAGGGCTCTTTCAGACATATCAATAAAGGTACTCTGCTACTATCACAGCCAACATGGTCTAACCCCTTACTAATAAAAGCAGTGGCTATATGATGTAAAGTGGGATGTGATGTGGTGTATATACGCAACTTACACGCTCAGGGCAGGACAAGGCCAAGGCACAGCCACTGACAGGTGAATGTCAAAGTATTAGAGCATGTTTGCATTTCTATGAAGAGGTTTGCCTTTCACCACATTACAAGTAAAAGCTGTCTCAGCATTGCCACACTGGTATTTAGGGATACTTTTGCAAGCAGTTAGAGTTAGCCTTCTTTCCAAACAGTAGACAGATGTAGGCTGCAGGAATAGATACAAAGAGCTACAGAACTGTTGCCTCAAAGTCTTCATGTCCAAGGAAAAACCAAAAACACCGCAGAGAGCTAGAGATAAGCAAAGGATGCCATCCAAATATGAAATAAAGTTCATGGCTGACGTGTGGTAGAAGAGAGACAGGAGAGAAGCGAGAAACTCAGAGTGTACCAGCTTGTGCTTGCTGCCAAGAGCACCAGGGAAGGAAAAGATGACAGCCAAAGCAAGTCACCGGTAGCTGCAACAGGAATGAAAGGTGCCAGGAGAAGAAAGAGGCACCACAGCTCACTGGAGCGTGATCCACTCCTTTGCCCCTGCTCTGCACACATTCACCCAGTTATAGAGTTCTCTGGAGACTAACGACCAAGTTTTCCTGTTGACACAAAAATTAAACAGTTTAAACCTAAAAGGAATGCTTGTCAGCACTTCTTAAAGGGTGTGGTACTAACTGAGCATGGCTATCCCAAAGCATTTTCCACTATTCACTTCTGACAATTCATCTTGATGCTCTAAGATCTTTGCTTCTGCCTCCAAATGGAGCAAAAATGATGAAACAAAACCAGAAAAGGAGAAACAAGTTAAGCCCACATTGCAGTGCAAAGTTACTGCTGAAGATACAGTAGGCATGTATATTGCAGATATGATCAGGTATGGTTCAGGTTTAGTAGTTTTTCCCTATTTGTTTCATCTCCACTCAAACCCTTCAATTGTTTCAACTCTCCTGATTTTTAGTCTAAAAATCAAAAGCCCTGCTCTACAATCTGGATGTCCTCAGAGGAGACAATGTCAGCCATGGCTTGATGGGCTGCCCAGCATGTGCACAGGGCTGAGCCCAGCATGGGGCTCCCCTCCAAGGGTGGTGGGGTCTGGGCTGGGCTGCCTTGCATGCGACACTGCGGAGGAGCCCCGGGGACACGGACCACACTGCCCTGTCCCAGCTGCCTTCACGGGCACGAGCGGGAGGCCGTGGCCACTCGCCAGCTTTGGCTGGAGTCCATCCACTTTGCACCAGCTGAGCAGCATGACATGGTAATATCTGGCCTAAAGGTTTTCAAACATTTAGAGCTGCAAAGGCAAAAGCGTAGGCTGAATAAATGGTGTGGCCTGCCCTGACACACTTCTCAGCTCTGGGGATATAAGAGATCCTTCTTATTATCCTGGACAGGAGCTGAAATATTACATTATACTGGAGGAATAGGACACAAGGGTTACTTTAGAGATGATTCAGATCTTGTTATTAATTCTCTCTACTTGGCAGAATGTTTAAAAACTGGCAAGGGAGCATTAGCCTTGCTGGCAGAGCATTGTTACAGTTGCACAGGTAGAGAGTGAAGTCAGCAAGCAGCTCTTTCCAGGCTGGTGAAGAGGATAAGAAGCAGAAGAGAGTACTGGCCCCACATTCCAATGACAAAAGCATGTGACGAAACTCAGAAGCAGGTCAGATAAAAAACAAACAAGCATTCCATCCTAGAAGGTTGGCATCACATAACCGAAGCATGTCATATGTTGATATTTGGCCTCTCTACATAGCAGATGTCTTTCCCACAGGTCAGGCAGAGAGGGTGAACAAGCGATTCAATGGCTAGAAAAATGCTGAGAGAAAGAGAAAAAAAAACTGGAGACCATCCAGTGTGTAGTACATGTTTCATAAGTGTATGTGTAAGAAAGAGAGAGAATCTTCACAGTTCCTTTAGCAGGTGTTTATCCTTTTTGGCATCGACAGCAATATTTGGTAGCTACACAGCAGACGTGCAGAATAAGATTATTTTCCAGACTTGCAAAGAGTAATTACCCCTTATGTGACTTACAGCTGCTCCAGTCATTCACTGCTGATGTCCTCCTTCTCCAAACCAACACTATGAAAGTATTGCTGCTTCTGGAATTTACTAAGAAAAACATAATCTCCAAGTTGTCTCTTTAAGAGAGTGACCAGGGTGCTATACTGGCTTCCTTTTAAAACTAAGGAAGATGCTTCCCTGTAAACATAAACAGAAAATCCTCAAAGGAAATACTATGTGCCATTTTGATGCTAAGATGATAAGAAGCATTTCAAAAGCCAGAATAGGACAATAATCAGTGCACAAGTAAAATTAAAATACTCCCTTCACTCCCTAACAGATTTTACTCCTACAAAAGAGATTTTCTTTCCCTTCTGATATAAACAGAGCTTTTGTCTGTAAGGACAAAGCCAAAGCCAGTGTTTTCTCACTTTAGTGGAGGTGAACCCCTTCCTGAAATAAATGAACTAACTTGGGTCAGTAACAACCTCTGAGCTAACTACTTCCCCGTGTAATACCCTGAATATAGCCAGCTGTACAAAAATACCAACTGCAGAAGAAAAGGGTATCTGAGCTCTTACTATGGACAAAGCTGAAATTAGACCCACCCCAGTAATAAGGCTTCTTGTAAGGATACATAGATTCAGAAATCTTGAAAGAGCAGAGAGTATAGGATCTGTCCTGTGGAACAGAAAAGCTATATAACGTTAGATGTCTAAACACAGTGGCCCAATTCCCTGGCAGTACAAGATGCAGTCGGTCGCTAATGCTGAGCTGCTCTATCTGAGGATCTGAGCCCACATTTCATTACACATGAAAATGTTTCTCACATCTCTGATGAATCCATTTACAGTAACTGCATTTTCTATTAACCTGATTTCCACATTTACTAGAACCATTTTATCTTAAAAAGAAATTAGAATATTTATTAAAATACTGTACTCTTTTTTTTTTAGCCAGCTTGGATTTGATGTGAACTGTGGTTTTTTTTTATAAAACTGTATAACTTTATGCTAAAATAAGTAACAAAACGGCAGACAAATACACTGTATTTCACATATTTTGGGTAGATTAGGCCATTCATTCTGAAAGTGAAATCAACAAATCATACCAGCAATATTTTCCAGTGATCCCTAACCTCATTAGGCATTCTCAGTACACCCAGACAAGTAGTGTAAATAAAATACACTGTTTTCTGATGAGCTTTGATGAGCAGATGTTTGGTGGTTTTGTTGATTCATGTCTGGGATGTTTTTAAAACTTTTCTGCTTGTGTTCCATTTCCTGTTGAAGGAATTCAGAATGACCCAGCTGAAAAGAGACAATTGTGACTGTGTCTGCCTGGATGTCGCCCAGGCCAGCAGCTGTGTGGTGACCACCGCAACGTGCCTGACTTGCGGGAGGAGAAATTATGTAATTTGGCGTTCAGACTACTTGTGAATTCATCTTTTGGTGCAGATGAAATACTGCACCTCTATGCATTTCCTATTATCACTCGTCTGGTAGCCTGGAAGTGCATTTGAGGACACTAGATCATGCATTTGGTGAACCTCTCTTTTTGCTGTTTGGTGATTCATGCAGGTGAAATCCATAAACATTTCTAGCAGCAATAAAGTAAGCAAATCCAAACTAGAAGTCTTTCTCATTCTAAAATGATTTAGACTAAAAAAAAAATATATATATATAATCTATATCTGGTTGTGGGTTTTTTTGGTTTTTTTTCCCATTTTTATGTCTTTCATTTCATTCAAACTGCAATGTTGATGCATTAAAATATATTGACAATTATTTGTTCACCCTGGAGAAAAAACTGCAAGTTTTGGTCTATGACAGCCACAGACTATTTTTAAGTCCTATTACATATTTGGATTTTCCAGTTTTTCAAGCTAAAAACCTTAATCTGTGAGAGTTGTGAACAGTAGAGATAAAAATAGATGGCAATGGTATGCTCCCAGATCCTGGAATGTACTGATAGAGCAGGAAAATGTGGCAAAAGGAGTAGAAGAAGGTGTGGGAAAAAAGCCAATATAAGTTATCAAGGAGAAAAAGGAAAGCAGAACCAAGCCAATAAATCTGGGCAAATATGTGAAAGGAGGAAGGCAGAGGTAGATCCTGAGGTAATTCACAAGATATTGCAATTGAAAATAATTAAACCTCCCTGAAGCAGTGGAAATGTGAGCAACAAAATAAATAGCTAAGATGAGTTTTGGGATGCCCTACCAGAGAGTTTCTGAAGTGACAGAAGATAAAGTTGCTGCAGTTCTATCCACAATCCACGATACAAATATGGGATTCAGAACCCATAAGAGGATATTCTGATACAGAGGAGAAAGAAAGTTCCTCTTCCCACAAGGGGTAATGAACAGATCGTGAAGAAGGATGCAACATGTGGGGGGTTTTAGGGGATGTATCTCAGAATAATAGCAGTCCTGTGCAGAAAGGCACACTGTGAACGTCACCCTTGGCTTCAGAACAGAGATTTTCATTCTGCCTCAAGATCAAGAGTATGTAGTTGCATTAGGAAATACCTGGCAGAAAGCTTTGCTTATTTAAGGAGAAATTGGATGTGAAATCAATTTAGCATAAGGCACAAATGAAAATATATATACAATGACTTACCGGTCTTTTAAAACATTTTTTATTAAACACTTCAGAAGAAGGATATTGTTTTCTCAGTAAAACAATTATTTGATAGAATTAGCTGGGACATTTTTTCCCTGACTATTTCTTTGAAAAATAAATATTGAAATGCTTTTCATGGGAAAAGGCTAGTTTAGATGACTTTCATGTTCTGGATAATTTTGAAACAAAATAATGGAGATGTTGAGACATACAAGTTGAAGACTGTAAAATCAGTTTGGTTTAATATAATGCTTAATGAGAATGAAAATACAAATTAAAAAGAAAATACAATCTAAAAATACTGCTAGAATCTTTTTCAGTAGCATGATTTGAACTTGCAAGATAAGATTTTTAATACTTAAATGACTTCAGCTCTTTTGAATCCAGACAAAGCTAGGAGATACAATTATTATTAGACATACACACACACACACACATGTATGTATATACATAAAAAGATAAAAGTTCATCCACACCCTCAACACAAACAAAAGTAGATCCCATACAAAAATAATTGGTAGGTCTGTGATTGCGATCACTTGTGTTTAAGGGTCATATTCATGACCTGTTTTGTACTCTAAATGTAAACTCTGTCTATAATGTAAATTTGGCAAAGCTGCCTTATTTAACTACCATTAGTTAAAGCTTCTTAAAAGTGTTTGGAATAATTTAGACCTATTTGAAACTATCATTATCCCATTATATAAAAGAGAGTACTTTGTCTTTTACAGGAAGGATATAATTGAATACAGAGATATCAGAATGCCTTACTTTTACCAAGTTTACTAACAAAGCAAACTGCTTTCTTTCCACTTGGTTTGATTCATACATATCAAACCATTTTGTAAGAGGCATCTGCAAACACATTTCTCTATTTATCATGTGTATGTCAGACATACTTGACATTTTTTGTTTTCCTGTTCAGAACTCTCTACAGAAGAAATTTGGCTCCAATGCCTTTTATGAAATAAAAGCATCTACATAGGACCTTCCAAAGTTAACTGTTCCATGCTGACTGGACTTACCCTTAGGAAAGGGACGATCTAGGGTACAAGTCCTTACTCCCAGAATAGCTTTATTCTTTTTTTTCCAGTGATGGGTTAACATAAAATGCATATTTGTTCCAGGGACTTACACTAGCAACCAGTTTTGCATTCACAACCCCTCTCTGTGGTGACACTTTCATCATTTATTATGCCCAGATCTTCAAAACTACATTAAATGTTCTGCTTGCCATTTGCAGACAAAGTCACACTGGAACAAAATGTATGTCCCTTGTCCAAAGGAAAACGTCCTGCAGTATCCAGGTGTGCATTAATATTAAAACCCACCAAGGTAGTACTACAAAAGAGGGATTTTGAGACCGTAGGATTAAAGGACCCTTTGGTAACTCTCTTTCCAATTGCAAAATGCTAAATACCTCAAACATGCATTGCAATTTTGGTAACAGAAGCAGCTGTTAATGCTATTATCTGTAAATACTGGTGCAGGAAATTCCCTGTACAGAAGCAGAAATAGCATCTGTAGCACTGTGATAAGCAGTCAATCATTTTAAAAGGATGTCTACACTTCAACCAGTCCTTTTGGAATTGACCAAAGACACGTTATTTGTATAAATATGTATGCAAATAGGATTCAGCTGTAATTTATGGGGGAAACACCTAAAATATATTCCATTTACAGGCAAAATACATCTCAGAATAGCTAACATATAAATATACTGGAATATACATTCTTTACAGAAGCAGAAAATGTAGCCCTAAAATCACAGATTGCATAGATGCTAGAATGACAGTTCCATCATCTGAATTAAGAATGTGTAACTCCAGAAATGCCCTTGAATACAAACAGTGATTTATTCTAAAGTGCAATTACCTTTACTTCCTGCTCCAGCTCCGGAGAAGTAACTCACACTATGTAAGGGATAAATGTCTCATAAATATGCCAAGGACGGATCATGAAGAATTAAATTAGTTTAATACATTTTGATTATTTTTTAAACAATAGGTGCATAAAAAATAGAACAATATGTCTCGATATTTATAAGACTATATCTTGTTTATTTTTATTTTTTAAAAGCCTGCTTTATACTGTATTAAAACTTGGAACGTTCATCTGCACATAGATAATGCTCTGAAAAGACAAGCTAATTTTTCTAACTAAAATGCATTTAGAAACAAATTGGCACCAGTATTTGTTTTACATTCAGTATTAAACTGGCACCATGTCTGGTCTCTGGCAGCATGGACTATACTCCCCTTTGTTTGCTACCACTCTGTGCTCCAGCACTGGAGCCAACACCTGTGGCCATATAAAAGGCTACGTACAGCAGCTGCAGGACTCGGATGTCCATACTGAAAGGAATTTCTAAAGCATAAGCATTTGGATGTGTGGCTGGCTTCCTCGTCTGAGTCTTTTCAAGGCCTCCTTTGGCGGTCCACGCTGCTGGATGTTGTATCTATCAACTGTCTGCAGTGTTATTACTGACCAATGTGTACTGGTGGCATAGCACAGCCTCAGACTTAGAAAAGATGCTCTTAGTTATGCTCATGTAAGGCTGCCACAGTCCCTTCACTGAGGATAGTTTTTTGCAGGGTTTGTCAAGCTTGATACCACTGATATATATATATGTAAAGAAGGGCAAGATCTACCCTAAATATTACTATGAAAGCTAAATATTAATGAATCATGACAAAAATTCCTGCTTAACGCTTTGTTCTCTGAAAGTAATTTGTTTGATCTGCAGGAAAGATGAATACAAGTTGAAATATTATAGATATATCACCTCCTCTTACTTGGGATCAAATAATAATAAAATCAAAAATGTGCTCAGAATTGCTATTTGAAACTCATAAGAGAAGCTGAACTTAACTTTGCTATGCTGACAATCTAGAATAAAAATGCCAACACAGGAGGTTTTTTTCAGAAAAAAATGGTAAGAAGTTACTTTCTTTCTTAACTGCAGCATAACATCCTCATGTGGAAAAGCTCTCATATAAATGGAAACAGACATTCAGTATTACAGACCATACTGCCTGCTCTCAAGTAAATACAGAATGTGTGTAAAAAACCAGATAAAAATGACAGGTTTTCGTTTAAAGGAATGTATTACAGACGCAGGTATCAACAAATTAACTATTCTCTAACTCTCTGACATTATTAGAACAAGCCATTGGAAGTAGCAATGTTATTTACATTTGGATGTTGGAATAGAAAAGCATATAGAAGTTACAGGCATAATCTTGAGTTACACATGTGCAAAAGTGAGATAAATGCTACTGAGAAAAGAACTTAGCTCTACGGATTCTGCAACACTGTCATAAACAAATCAATAGAAAGGGCAAAGCTGATTCACTGGCATGGCAATTTAAAAAGTAATATTTAAAATTATCACGAGTCTCGTTTTCTTCATGGTATCCACTAAATCAGAATGAAAGAAAGCAAATTCTTCAGATTAGGAATATAACAAGCAGCAGTTTATTTAACGTTTTGTGATTTATATATTTCTATGGCATTTGCATATTAGCCTGTGCTCCATGTTCTGAGTGTTTAGCTAGATGACCAAACACACAGAAAAACTCTGATGCAGCACAGTTTGTGCCACATCTTATGTGTAATATCAAAGTCAGGGAACTCATCTGTACACTTGATGATCACCTTTTGATTCCAATACCCATATTTTCTGTTAATTTCAACCTTGATCTAATGCTCAGTCATTTCAATCAACAAGAGGAGCACTTTTACTAAATGAAGCAATCTGAAAGCTCTTGGAAGATTTTTCACATGTAGTAAATTAAATGACGCTGCTGGTTTACCATTATTGCTTCTCTTTCATGATAAGACAAGGGAAAGATGGAAAGTCAAAGTATCATTATTAATGCTGATTTTAGGACCCAGCTGCATGTTAATTTCATGTGTGCATTTATAACCTGTATTTTCAAGCTGCTACCACCTGCTGAGAAGATGAGGACAAGCGGGCATGTGGCTGCTATAATTATTAGTGATCTAACACTAGCAAAACAAAATTTGCTGCAAACCAATTACTGATGGATAAGGCACATTGCTCTATTTCATTAAAAACATGGAATTTACTGTTACTGAATCAGACAGCATTAGATCATATGAAAAACTTACTACAGTTCTCTAAACTCACTGATACTTGATGAAACATTCTTTTCTCTATATTTTTGTGTATCAGTCCAGATTGGCCTGCACTAAATTACAATATGACTTCGGTAAATAACAAACACAGTGGTGACTGGATCCCAATACATGTAACACGATTCACTGCCCATGTACAGTGTTTGCTGAAGACAAACAGCTTTTTATCAAACCTAGTGAGGAATATAGAAAAGTTCAAACCTACAGACCATGATGTCACAGTAGTCTAGTAACAACTGTGAGACCAGGTGTCGCATGCTGTTTGTTTTATCAATATTTCTTCAATGTCATGACAACACTGATCTTTATTTCACAAAAGTTTGATACTTTATTGCATGATGCAGGTAAGAACCTTTGATTTTTAGTGGACTCAGTCATGAACTTACGTTTCTTTTTTATTATCCGACATTTTGCCAAAGGTCAAGAGGATGAAAAATTCATATAGTGGGAATCCTACCAAATTCTTCCTGGTGATTGTAATGAAAAAATGGCCCAAGATCAAGTGGATGACTGCAATTGAACAAAGTCAGATTCCCAACATAATGTTCTTTCCAATCCAGGACATAACTTGTTTTTTTCAGGCTCACCTGAAACACCCTGTGACATTACTCTAGCAGTTTAGGGCAAGAGAGATGCAGGTTTGGGGTTAACGGTGTTAGGCAGAAAGGAATTAACAACTAAAGAGCACTTGGTGCCAAAATCATTTTTTCTCAGTACGGGGTGGTAAGTTCACTGGCAATTTCCTTTTTATTAGCAACACATGGTCCTTTTAACTTATTTCACAACTAAGAGCCTTGACTCAGTATTTTTATGCAGATAAAAATATAGGTTATATGTTTACTACTGGCTTTAGTAAGCTTAGCTCTTTCAATTGAGGTACTGAAATAACTTTACACCTTGCTATTATATTACCACTGTTTTCATTATTGAGACATTGAAAAATTTGTTCAGAAGTGCAGTAAAAATATCAAGTAAAGCTTGATGTAGAGCCAATTCTTTCAGCACCTAAATGCCCAGCTAATGATAACCTAACTTACTGAGTACCATATTATACTAGTCCTTCAACCTGATTTTACAGGGTTTTTATCTAGATTACTTAGAATATTTTTGATCTGATTTTTGAATAATAGAATACACTAAATGTTTTACAGAGGCTATATATAAATAATTGAAAAGAAATAATATATTATTGAAAGTTGCTCCACAGTAGAAAATGAAGAAAATTATCTTTTCAGTGTCCCAAGTACTTTGCAGAAGCCAAATTGACATGATTTCCTAGAGAAATCATGACAATTACATAAATAATCCTGAGGGGACATATGAGGTCACCTGAAGTGGATGTAGCAAAGCAGATCCCCCCTGCAGATATTTACTAACCTCTTCAAAACCTCTAGTAGTAATAATCTTACTATAGTGGCAAGAATCTCATCAGATGATTCCAACTTTATTGAAATATTTTTTTCCTAGTAACACTTTAAATCTGCCTACCTAATTCTATTTCTTGCCTTGATCTCAGTGGGTACAAACAATTGATCTTTGCACCTTAAGAGTTCTGGGGAAAAAAAAATCTCCATTCATAAAGCTACTTCTCATAGGTCATGTTTGGTTTTTTTAAAAAAATATTCTGTCTCTTCACTGGACCCTTGAAACTTACATGTGTATATGGTGGTCAGTGGTCACAGTGCCATTCCAGCAATGAGTCCTTGTGCCTCGATCATACCGAAGGCCCTAGATACAGCTGGGAACAGTACCTGGTGCTTTCAAAGGGCAAGGAAAAAAGTGGTGGGGGACAGTGCTGCCACCAAGGTATTTTCTATGTGCCTTATCCACTTGACCCCTTACTGCAAATTTGTGATGTTTTCTTTTGCAGTGGAAATCTCAATACATGACACAGCAGCACGGCCAGCCAGAAGAGAACAATATTCAGCTTCCATTTCTCACATGCAACATTCTTTTTCTAAATTTCAAAATAAGCTCTACTTTACCGGAAGCAGTGTGGCTCTCTGTACTTACATTATACTTATGGCTCACCACAACTCCTGAAACATATGCCATGACACTAACGCTGAGACAGTTACTCTGCACTTTGTACCTATGATTCTTTCCTATGATGTTTATTCTTTGTACCACCTTTATCACATTTCTGTTTCTTGATCTATCTATTTGGCAGGATGCCTTTGTACCCTGAAACTGTTTTGTACCACTCATACCTTGGCCAGGCTGGGTACCCACCAAAACCTTTCTCTGTGGTGTCATGCAAGTTCAAAGAAAAATCCCTTGCACCTCACCTGAGACCTGCTCTTACTTTTAAAATATGTCATTAGCAAAAATTTTGGGGTTATGGTTTCTACTTTTCAAATTGCCATGCTGTAGTTTAACCTCTATTTTCTATTTCTCCCTGTGAGAATGTCAGGCCAAAGGCAGTATCACTAGAATTACTAATCATGGATACACCAAACCTAATGCTCACTGTGGAGCCACCCGATAAACTGATTGTAAATAAACAAATCCATAATTTCCCACAAAATAAGAGGGAAAACTTTAAATTTCCTGCACCATTTCTGCCTTCTCCAGACATCTTCTGTTTTTGTCTAGGACTCACCGATTCTCCACAAGTTCTTAGAGACAAAAGCTTAGAGACTGGTACTCTATGTACTGTAGGATTAATTCTAACAGGCCACCTGAACTCATATAAATCTTCTGTCAGGTTTAGATTGTCTTAGAACAGAACAGTTTCAACTTTAGAGGAGTTGCCATTCAAATACTATCCAGAAATGTGGGAAAATTAAATTTACCTTGTGCACAGTGAGCTAACTTTCCTCATCTGCAGCCATGACTGAGTTGGCTGTATGAATATGGAATTAAAAGGAGCAAAGGAAAAAAAAAAAAAAAGCAGGCCCACACATGATGCCTAATTTCTAGAGAATATAACTATTTTACAGTCCTTGCCTCTGGTGAACCAACTGCTAGGACAGCTGGTAGCTCTACCCTTTGTGCTCTCGCTCTTTAGTCACAGTCAGGGACTGAAAACTCTTGCTGGGAAACACAGCTGAGTTCAAATAGATGCTGAAATTTTGTGAAAGCTGTTTCCAGCTTGATGGCTGCCATCTTCCCTGGAGTCCTGTGTGTCCCATGCTGTTCTATGGCCCCTTAAGTACTCTCCATCCTGGGACCCCTGAGCTCTGGGTAATCCCTGCAGGTTAACTGGCAACTTCAGCCATTCCAGCTCTCAGTAAGGCTCCACACAGTGTGGAGAAGTAACACTGACTTCTTGTAGGCTCGATTCTTGCACTTCTCAGGTCTTTACTGGATGTTGGTAGTATGAGGTTAATGGTTGGGCTTGATGACTTCAAGGGTGTTTTTCAACCTAAATAATTCTACAATTTTATTCTTAAACAGTTTCTCACACTTACACAAACTCTTCAAGTCGCCTTCTGTGGTTTCAGAGTCCACTTTATTCTTTCTGGTGCCAGAAAATGTTGTCCCCAACTAGAAAAATCACACCATAGATATACTTGTGCTAGATCAAAAATCCTATGCATTTACAGATACGCAGCTCTGCTTGATTGTATTCCTCTTTTCAAATGAAATGCCTACCAATAACTATAAAACAACATATACAAACTGGATGTTCTGGTCTACTCATCTGTTTCTTTTATTTAATTCCCCTTAAAGATGATATCAAATATTAAGTGAGCTCTTCTCCCCTGCTGGACTTCCCCTTCCTCTGGGTATCTCAGGGAGGCATGGTTTTCATTTCAGCCCCTTCCTACTATATTTTGCCTAACTCAGATTAAGTGTCCTTCAGCCTGCTTCTTCCATGTCCTGCCAGTGTTCCTGACACTCCACTGTTAATATTAATTGTATTAAGCATACGGTCATAATTAAACTTTTTTAAATCTGGAAGAAGGATAAGAGGAAGAGGAGTATATTGAAACAAAAGGACTCTTTAGGCTTTAGCCTTGTGTGTCACTCTTTACTTGCTCACTTTGCCCTGTTAAATAATGAGCTGAATTTTCCTTCATCTTTCTCTCAGGTCTAATGCCTCTTGCAAAACCTGCTCTCCTTTTCCCTAATGTCCCCTGCTAGATCCAATTAATTTTGTAGTTTTGCCATTCTTCCTAGTATCTTCATCCTGTCACAGGACAGTGATTTTCCAGACTGTGAGTTTGGCAGAACATCAGAAAGTGAGATTTAACATAACAGCTGAAGCCACCATCTCATCAGAGTTTGTGATGTCCACGGCTACCACAAGGTGTTAACCCAAGTGTGGTATGTGAGAATGACTTGGAGAGATCTGACAAAAGTGCATTCCCGGACTGAACTGAAATGGTAACATAGGTGCCCCAGCAGCAAAGAGACTGGGGTTCTGCAGGGAGCTGAGGGGCTGTCAAAGAGATGAATGGAATGATACAACAGAGAAACCTACCTTAATAATAGGATTTAATTGTTCAACCCCTAAGAGTGAGTCATATGCAATAGAACCAAGAAGCAAGCAGGATGGAAAGGCTGGAAAAGCAGGTCTGAAAACGACATGCATTTTCACCACTGCTGCTAAAGGTTCTGCCTACGTGTATTTTGTCATACTACCTTCTGCCAAGGACTTCTGCCTTTTACAATACTGATAGCTGCTAAATACTGCCTTCTTCACAAACAGCTACTGTGTCAGGCTGGAATTTATGCTTATTGCTTACCTTGCCCCATAAAAGCTTATTCATGGCTTCCCACTTGAGGTGCAAAGATCAACTTGCAAGCCCAGTAACAAAAGGCTGAGGGGGTTCACTTTCCTTCAGTTAGTTTCGATGGGGCTGCTCAGAGAGACAGGGAGATGTCTGGCATGTAAAGGAAGGATCTCTGACAAAAATCTGGACAAGGTTAATTTCTGGCCTCACTGACAGACTTTCTATGACTCCACATTACTGTTTTCTTTTTCCAGTTACTCTGATATTAAGAGGTGATGCTTCCTTTTTTAAAATCATATCTCAGGTCTCCAAATTGAAATTTTCTCTTTTGTAAAGGTAGTGAAAATTTATATAGCAACAATGTATCTTTACAGTAATCTTAATACCAAAAGATAAATTGAATCTTATTTTCTCCTGCATAAAATTACATCACAAGACCTATTCAGAATTTGAGAGACTATCCAATTTGGCATCCCCTGTATCCAAGCTGGCTAATGTCATCTCTTTATCAAAGACATGCTGATGAGTTCAGAGTTGCTGAGTTCAGTGCCATAAGAATTAATTATTAACCATGCTGTTATAGACCGTGTTCTGAAACTGTCCTCGGTGAGATATCACATGCTTAAAAGTGATGTCTCAGTCTAATTAAGTGTGTGAATTGAGAGGAGCAAGGTAACTGCAGGTTGTGCACTTCTTCTCTTCATAACCTGTTGAATTTGTTGGACCACATCTTTAATTATGTGCTTGTTTTCTTGTTACTCATAACTATATCTTGAATAGAAATACTTGAAAATTCTGCTATATCTTTCTCTCTCTAGTTATCTAATACATTCTATAATGCTACTCAGAACTTCCTTTATGGGTCCAGCAAGCATTAGAAAAAATTTATTTAAAAACATCAAATAAACAATTATGGAACAATACAAACACTTTTATTTTCTTCCATTATTCATTTTGATTCAAATTCAGGTATTATATTCAGGCAGTATATCAAGCTAAAAATTCACTAAAATTTACTGCTTGTATATATGAAAAAATTAACTTCTATAGCCATAATCAAATAATTAAACAGATTCAGTTAGGTCAGTGTAATTCCCTATTTTTACTGTAGAGTAGTTATACTGGAATAAAGCCACTTTAATTCCAGAACAGACTCAGGGAGGAGTCCACATGGGGAACTATATTGAAACAGCTGTAGTAAAATAATTATTTGACTAGAGCTATGCTGCTCTTGCCTCTCCCCTGAAAGCAAGCCATCGACATAAAAATCTTGCCTCTTTCATAGAAGCTCAGCCATTCCATAAACAAAGGCAGAGGGCTTTGCCAGCAGAATGAATACACAACTTGGAGAAATGATTTTACCTCTCAATTCCTCATTGAGTGGTGAGCTGCAGTGATGCACTTACAGTTTTTTACCACTAAAACAGTTCTGAGGTGCTCTGGGATGTGGAATGGAGACTGTGGATAGAATGTGCACGCTTTTGTGTAATTAACTATATATTTTATAAAAGTGTAGTCTATCACAGAGACAACTCCAGATGAAAGGAGTAGAAGATGGGCTGCTGCAGCACTCCCTCCCTCTGCCGGCCTGTGGATACCTCACACCTGGCAGGTATTGCCTCTAACCTCCACTACTCTGTCACAGCCTGAGGACAGAGCCTTTCTCTGCCTTGACCTTCCAAAGCTTGGAATTCCCAGAGGCTCACTCACATCTGAGCTTACACTAGTGCAGATGCAGAGAAGTGGTTGTTCCTCTCTGCTTCTGTCCACTGCTGCCACATACAAAGTGAATTGAAGAGTGAGTAGAGCTGTAACATTCTGCTTATTGAACTGCGTTTTTCTTTCAGTAACATTAGTTAAGAGATTTTCGTATTCTAGACTTACAGAACAGGCTTTGGCTGATCGATTACATACTATGTGAATCCAATATCCACTTTTTGCACACGAAGGAGTTCTTCCTTCAGCCACAGTTACTCAGGCAGAAGTATTTCACCTCAAAGGCTCTTTAAAATTTCACTCCCCAAGCTCTCAGTGGGACATAAAAGTTCACAGCTCTTGCAAAAGTAATTTGACTGATAAAGATAAGAAAGCTGGGTCACAACTTACCTCGATCTGTGTCATACAGGAAAACAAAGCGGTTCCATTCATAATGATCCAGCAAGCTCAGGAGGGCTCCCCGCAGGGACGGCCGCAGCTGCAGCACGAACTGACTCTCACCCTCCGTGGGGAAACTCGGCGTGATGAGCGAGATGTGCAAGGCGCTGCAGAATGAGGTCAAGGTATGTACTGATCTCTTATCATATAGTCCAAAAATGGCAAAAACTCCTCTAGAATACTGGGAGCAAACTGAAACAAACAAACAAACAAACACACAGAGTTTAAGTAGTGACAAAATCTGTAAACATGTACTTACATATTCCAACATCCCCAAATTTTTAAGTTGAAGATTTTGAGTTCTGTCTGTACAGTTAAATTCAATTTTCACACATGTTTTATTCTGGAAACCAATAAATAAATAATTAAATGACATTTTGTGACTTTTAGATCCTATTCACAGAACATTACAGTATCTATAGTGGTTTTGCTCTAAAATAAAATATAAAATAAATAACGTTTTTGCATACCAGTGAAAAAAGAAATATATGCTATTTTAACCATAGCTCTGCATATTATCAGGCATTGAGCATTTCCATTACCTTAAAGTGAAAATGTTCACATTCTAAAATGTGAAAATTATCAAAAAAATCTTACTGACCTTGTAAGTGAAATTTGGACATTTTGAATTGTAACAATGTATATATAACCTTTGCTCCCTTTTAAGCAGGGAGCCCTTGTGGTACATTAAAACGCTTCTAGAGACATTGAGTAAAAACCTACTTCATGAATAATCTCCTTGACTTTCAGAGGGCAGTTGAAGTAAAACATAGTAAGCCAAGTGATCCGACTTTTGCCCCAAACCTTTTATTTCTACTCTGTGCTAACCTCAAAACCAGAAAACAAATGACCTGAATATATATTCTGAGTTTTGATTTGCTCTTGGACTCATTTAAGGCCTAAAGAAAGACCTCTATTTATTTCATCAGACTGGGTAAGGACTTCACTTATCTATGCACAGGAAAGCAGGTATATGGAAAATATGGTATATTTTCTTGAGCCTTTCTATCTGCCTATATATAGCTATTTTCTTGAGCCTATCTATACTGCCTTTCTATCAATTCATAAAGGGTCTAATGAAAAACACCCCATTTTTTTTTGAAGCACAAACCAAGTTATTAGAAACTGTGATCATTGATAGTCTTACCTATCCCAGAATCACAGAAAACAGAGAAAGGAACAGTCAGTTAAGGGATCATCATATACATTTTTTCCTAAATATGTATTTCCTATGCTCTCCTGTTCCAGATTCTCTCTTCTCACAGTCCATTCTTACATGTTGCCTAAACATGGGAAAACTTAAGACACCCCTTTTAACTAGATGATGGCCTTCTCTCTTCCAGCCTTGAGTTCACAGTCATTCTGCATGTGCAGCACAGTCAGGGTACAGTGTACACCTTGGCAAATTCAAATCAGTTCAGCTTTAATTTTTTTCATATTATGTTTACTGCATAAAGAGCTAAAGATACAAATTGTGCATTTTTCTCCTAAGACTTGGGTGATTTACCCAGTCCTGATGCCAGAACTGGAGCATGCGGCTTGAGGGCAGTTTTGTGATTTTATGTCCTCCTCCACAGTTATGGCTCCCATCCTAAGGATTTTTAGAGCCAGACTGGATACAAGCAAAGCTTTTACGAAAGCTTTCTTCTTCTTTCCCTAAGTTCACCTTCAATATACACAGTTCCTACAAACCCTCTTAATATTTTCTTCACTGAACCAGACAACACACATTCCCACAGACCCCTGCAACAACTGGCTTGCCATTCCACTAATCATCACAGGGAGTGTTGTTCTGTGCTTTCCCAGCTTCATCTCATCTTGTTTGAACACAGATGACCGACATGTTGAGAATTTCAGATGAAGGTTTTCTAGTTTTTTTTTTTAATATTATTTCCCCATCTATACCATAAAATATTTTTGCTGTCATATCCTAAGATGACATTGTGTTTTTCCACATCTGCATCTCAAAGATGGCTGATGATCATGTTGGGATCAAAATTCTGCTCCTTCCTCCTTCTGGGCCACTTGCAAATGATGAGTTTTTGCTTATAGCATAGTATTTTTATTAGTCATTATTATTTGTTTTCCATTTGTTACACCTATTACTGTACTCCTCTAAATTATTTACTTCTACAGTTACATTCTTAGCCTGCTCTGAGCTTGTATCGATGTACTTATCTGCCACTCCAGCAAATTCCATCATGGCACTCTGACTTTTTATCTCTCTGTCTACTATAAAATTAGACACATTATCTTTCTCCTGTAATTGTGCTTCTCCAGCCTGACACCTCCTCTTCTACCAACATTTGTTGCCATCTTCTCCATAGTTTCATGCCTGCCTTTTGCCTCTGTTTGTATTTATTTTCATAAATCACTTCTCTTAAGAGCATGTCTATTTTATTTCATTCTCTTGGCAACTGGAAGAGAGAGATCAATCTGTCTACCTTAGTAACTTCTGGTTGCATTTTATGCCATTTTCTCTCTAGAACCATGTTTTAAAGCTTTCTTTCCATCAAAATCTCTTCTATAACTTCACTGATCATACATATCACAACTTCTTTAACAGCTCTACTAAAAAGCACTTGTTATTGCACGTGCCCTTCAGTAAACCAATTCCTGAAGAACCAGGGAAGAAAGATGCAATTTCTCTGTTCCCGTTAGTCATCACACGTCTCTTAAGATCAACATTCTCCTTGACTGAAAATCAATGTGAAGTATCTAGTTAAAGTGTCCAACCAGATCTTCCCGCTTTTCTGTCCCACCATCAATATAGAACAGCTTAAATTATTTTCCTATTTCCTTTATTTTTATTTAAATAGGAAAATTACCTTCTACTGTTGTTTTAATATCCTTTAAAAGTTTCATTTTTCAGTGGAAACCCTAATTTAGGCTCTCATTTCTGCAGCAAATGTCCTTTATTCCTCCCTTTTTTTTTTGGAACACAATTTTTCTTATTAATAATCCTTTTTAAACATTTGTTTCTTATATCTTTCTTGTATAATCATACATCCAGTCACATCCTGGATGTCAGTTTCCTCTGCAAAGGGATTTCTCAGAGTTTTACAGTGTGTCTGTAAGGATATGGCAAGCCTCCTCTATTTCCAAACACAGTTCAGTTAACTTTGACAACTGGAATAGTTGAACAGAAACCTCATGTATGTAAGTGATAGTTACTTAATGTGTTTCCTGTTTAGAAAAAAATCTTTCCTAAGGCTCCTTACTGATGTACTTCTTTGCAGTTTTACAGGGGCACAGAGTACTTTTTGTAACACATGGTCCATACAGTAGGAATCCACATGATGACAAATTCAAGAAATCAATGTCAAGCTGTGAAATTGTACACTTAGTGGAGTTAAAGCTCAAATTCATTCTCAGGATGGAGAAAAAAGTCGAACTTGAAATTTCATTAAATAACATATGACCCTAAAGTACTTATAGTAACAGAATAATAATTCATGTTCAAAGCAAACTATCCTTGCCACGGTCTAAATCCAAATGTGATAAAACATTATCTGAATACCATTAAAGTCCTGAAATAGCCGATCCATGAAAACTTTTGCTATTATACTTGAGATCAAGACTGGGAAGAAACAGAATCATGTCCTTTGCTCCTTGATAAGAAAAAATGCTAAGATGAGGGTTATAAGAATTTTTCTTACTCAGTACAAAACCCACAGAGAGGAAAAATGCCTGTGACACTATGGAAATGAGGCTTGAACATATGCAGAGATGCTGCAACACTCCTGAATCAATTTTACAGTAATCAGCAGCGACCACAAAAATCAGCAAAGCCATGAGTATTTGCATTCTGACACACTACTGTTCTCAGAAAATGCCTCCAGGCAAACATGACTACCTGGATTTCCCAATTCTTTTCCCATTTCTCTTACACTTCTAAAGCATTTTGATTATTAAAAATGCACAAAATTATGCTTAGTAAAACAGTTGCATATTAACATTCTAAGAAAATTTTGTTCAAGACTTTTTACCTCATAAATATAAAGCAGTGACAAATACACTTTCATGAGCATACTTTGAAATATATTAAATAATAATTTGTCTTGAAACCAGATATCTCTTCATAGGTGACAACTTACTATCCATATTGCACATATAATTTTCTCCTGCAGATTTTGCAGTGACATTGGTCTCCCCAAAGGTAAGATGAATGTAGAGGTCAGATTCATAGAATCATAGAATGATTTGGATTGAAAGGGACATTACAGATAATCTAGTTCCAACATTCTCTGTCATGGGCATGGATACCTTCCATGCCCCATTCAGCCTGGTTCTTGAACACCTCCAGGGATGGAGAGTGTTGTCTAGGCAAACTCTTCCAGTGACTCACCACCCTCACAGTGAAGAATTTCTTCCTAATATCAAACCTAAACCTACCCTTTTTAAGTTTAAAGCCATTCCACCTTGCCCTGTCACTACATGCTCTTGTAAATAGCCACTCTCCATCTTTCTTGTAGGCTTCCTTCAGGTACTGGAAGGCTGCAAGTAGGTCTCCCTAGAGCCTTCTCTTCTCCAGGCTGAACTCTGGCTCTCTCAGTTTGTCTTCACAGGAGTGGTGCTCCAGCCCTGGGAACAACTAAGTGCCTCCCCTCTGGACTCACTCCAGCAGGTCCATGTCCTTCCTGCGCTGGGGCCCCCAGAGCTGGATGCAGCACTGCAGGTGGGGTCTCACCAGAGCAGAACAGAGGGGCAGAATCCCCTCCCTCACCCTGCTGCCCATGCTGCTTTGGATGCAGCCCAGGATGTGGTTGGCTTTCTGGGCTGCGAGCGCACATTACCGAGACATGCTGAGCTTCTCATCCACCAATGCCTCCAAGGCTTTCCTCCAGGACTAGTCTCAGTGCTTTCTCCACCCAGCCTGTTCCACTTAGAACAAACTCCAGAGAAAACATTGCAATGCACCTTAAACAGCCAAGATAGTGTTATTGCAGTAGTTGTAATATAGACACGTTCTATTCTAGCAGACTGGACTGTGATAGTACTATAATTTTAAAAGAATAGGTGACTCATAGGACCTTCAGTTAAGAACAGACATCATAATGCAAAAATGGCAAAAATTGTATATACTGAAGGGTTTACTGAGACACACAGTCAAGTCACATGTGGTCTTCTTTCTCTGTGAGAAAGTACTTCCCAAAGTCCCTGTTAGTGTTCTAAAGGCAAGTCCCTCACTTTAAACACAAATCTTATCTTGAAGAATGAAAGGCAAAAAAAATCCAGCTTCTTCTTATTCCTAAATTATACCCATATAGTTCAAATCCTCTAAACAATATATTTACAAAGAAGTCTGATAAGCAGCATACAGCTGGTCTGCCAGTGTTAGTTTTGCTCAGCAGCAAATAGGTACCAGGTATAGGAACCATGCAAGCAGGAATCTGAAATACTTCCAGCCTAACACCAAAGTAACATGGTACATCCTGCTTCAGAGTCATGACTCACAGAACCTGAGTCTTCCAGGACACTGGCCCTGGAATGAGCATTTTAAAATGCTTTCCCCTATGTTTTCAGCTCCTATGTAAGAAGCCTTGGTACAGTTGGCTGTTATTGATATATTGACAGACTTGCTGATCCGTCATAAACACACAAACTATGGAAGCACCAAAACTGAAAGACTCAACGCTAGTTTGCATTATGGAACTTTTCATATATGAGGACAGTCTTTCATTGCTCTCTCTTCCCTTCCTCCTATGCTTTGGACATCCAAACGGGCACTGAAGATTGTGATTGGCCACTAACGACTTGTCTCTGACTCTCCATCCTCCTGAGACTGCTCCCCTAATCCAGAACTCGATTCCCCCAGGAGACGCAGTCCTTTGCAAACTTCTCCAGCATGAGCCCTTGCAGTGGGCTGCAGATCTTCAGGAACTGCTACATTGTAGGTAGTCTCCATGGGGTATAGTCATTAAGGAAAAGACTGCTTCAGCATGGGTCCCCCACAGGCCACCATTCCTGTCTGAAAATCTGCTCTAGTATGAGCTCCCCTCTCCACAGGGCCAGAGCTCCTGCCAGGAGCCTGCTTCAGAATGGACTCCACAGGCTGCAGCTTCATTCAGGGCACATCCCCTTGCTCTGGCATGGGATCCTCCACAGGCTGCAGGTGGATCTCTGCATCCCCATGGACCTTCATGGGCTGCAGGGGCACAGCTGCCTCACCATGGTCTGCACAGGACTCTCTACTCCACTGCCTGGAGCACCTCCTGCCCCTCCTTCTTCACTGACCTGCGTGTCTGCAGGGCTGTTTCTCTCACATATTCTCACTCCACTCTCTCACTGCTCCTATGCAATGTTTTTTGTCCTTCACTAAATGTGTTACCACAGAGGTACCACAGCATCACTGATAAGCTCAGCTTTGATCCATCCAAAATGGACCTCAGCAGCAGGTCCATTTTGAAGCTGGCTGAAAACTGGTTCTGTCTGACACTGGGCTGGTTCCTGGTGTCTTCTCACAGAGGATGTCCCTGTATTCCCCTCCCTCTAGACAAAGAGGGGCAGACAAAGATCTCTCCTCTCTGATGACTGGTGACAGGATCCAAGGGAATGGCCTGAAGTTGTGTCAGGGAAGGGTTAAGGTTGGATATTAGAAAAAGGTTTTTCATCCAGAGAGTGTTTGGGCACTGGAATGGGGTCCTCAGGGAAGTGGGCACAACACCAAGCCTGATAGAGTTCAAGAAGCATTTGGACAATGCTCTCGGGCACATGGTGTGACTCTTGGAGACGGTTCTGTGACAGGCCAGGAGTTGGACTTTTTAATAATTGTGGGTCCCTTCCAACTCAACATATTCTGTGATTCCATGATATGGTAAACTCCAGAGAGCAACAGATTAAAAAGTGTATTTAGGGAGTCATAATTCTTTGCCACCATAACAGTATACGAAGGCTTTCGTTTGAGGTGTGTCTGCAATGCCAGCAGTGGTCCATGTCCTTGAGGGTCACAGTCATATACACTCTGTTTTGTTCAGCTCCTGTCCACCTGCATATGCTAGCACTGATGTAAAAAATACTGGGTGAATTTTGTCAACCTAAAGAACTCCTTCCAAGAGGAGCAGCCTAGCCATAGGGAGATGCAAGCTCTACATGTGAGATCAAACACAGAAGGGAGAATAATTTACTCTAAATATGAACCCGCCTCCCAAGGTCAAATGATTTATCGATCTATGTCCGTGAAAGCTCTGACACATGATATGAGATTAAGCAATATTTCTAAAATAGCTTTGAGATTAGCATTTCCTGTTAAAACTTTTGAAGATCTTTCTGTTAATTTTGCACAGATCATCCCAACAGTCTCTTTCTCCTCTGTGCTCTCTCATCTACCTCCTCCTGATCACTCCACCAACCTCCACCTCCTGGAAGAGGACACAAGGCTAGTAAGAGCTCTGGAACTAAAAGACAAGTGATTTAAATTCATCCCTCTGTAGCTTTAAACTATCCTGCACCCAAATCCAGTACAGATTTGATACACATCGGCTTCTCCTTGGTTGTGTTTGAAACTGCTGATTTAATACTAAATTATGCTCTTGCATTACGAAAAATTCTCGATACTGAGACAAACTTAATGAGATGCCTTTATGAACTAAATCAGTGATATAAGATGACAGACAGGATTATAAAAAAGAGTGTTACATAAAGTGGGTAGATAAAAAACATTACAGATGTATTAGGACCAGTTTACTACTATCTTAAAAACTGTCTGGTATAGAACAGGATACCTCTAAATACTGTTATCCAAAATAGGACAAAAGGGAAACAAGGACTTTTTTTACAAATTATGTGGCTAACACAGCCAACAACATCCAACAAAACCGTATTTGTGTTTCAGTTATAGACCCTGCACCCTCTAAATCATCATCTACCTTTGTCTTTTGATCACAAACTCCTTCAAGCAAATTAATTATCTTGTATTGAGGAGGAATACATCACACGTCAGTTAGCAACACACCTAAATCATTATAATCAGAAATAATATCACATCATTACTTTAACCAAAATCAGCTTATTGCTCTACAATTTAATACAATATTAATGGTTGAGGCGAACAGAGACTACATTAAGATCTTTCCAGCTTTATAAAGAAAAAACGAAAAAAATCACAATCACAAACATTACCCTCTTGAGTACTTATTTCTCTCATTTATTCACCTATAATAGGATATTGCATAATGAGAAGTCTCGTATGTTGGGTACTGAATCTCTGAAACTAAATTCATACACTGGAGCAAGTCACTTTGTATTCCCATGTCTCAGTTCTCAAGGTTTAAACTGTCTGCTCTATTGAGGACTATAAGCACTTGACAGGAAGGCCAATCTCCTATTAGATATCTGTAAAAAAGTTAAACACAATGGTCCAGCTGTCTCAATGTGGCTTCTGAGTGCTACCCCAATGTGTATGAGTGTTATAGCTAGTGGACCTTTATCTTGCAATTCCATAATAAACTCTGAAATCCTAAAAACACATAAGCATTTCTCCTAAAGGTCAGTGTGTTTAGCTGTATGCATAAGACTAAGCATGTACAAAAAAGTGTGCAGGAGTATTTAAATGGAGTTCAATAGACAGATCCATCAAACTTAAGGCACAGAAATTTCATGAGTGTTTTTTACTCACAGCAATGGGTTACTTCTGGTACTCTCTTCTAAGTGACTTACCAGCTCATTTAAAAATACTCTCCTAAGAACAATGAAAGCCCTGGTTTATACAGCAATTTGGGAAATGCAATTTTGTCTGTTCAGCTGCAGATGCGAGAACATATTGCAAAATGAGACACAAACTTACTACATTTCTTAATTAATTGTTACATTTCCAGAAATAATTTTTGTGAATTCTCTCTAAAAGACTCTGCGCAAAGACAATTCCTGAAACAGTATCAGAAAGTGACAGTGCACTTCTTGCCTATTGAATGGAAAACGGAATTGAATTACCTTAACTAACATACATGGTATTTTCTTAAAATAAATTTGAATGTTGCAATATAGTATTTGGTGTGCAATGTCTTATATGAGATCACGGAGCTACAGAACATTAACTTTAGAAGGTTACACTGAGACATGCCCAAAATAAAACAGAAGACCACCGCGACCAGGCAAGACTGGCTTGTAAATCCAACTGCTGAACTCTTCTCCATGCTTCATATAGAGAAAGATTTTCTCTACAAAAATTAATACAGTGATTAAAGTTTCCTCCAAGCCAATTACAAAAGAATTTGTGAAATAAGCATGTATGTCTTTGTATGCAGGGGCACACAGGGAGAGTGGAGAAGTCTGTCTCAGCTGGTCCTTAATACCCAAAAGTTAAGAGTTTAATTTCTGGTGGTTTTTTTTTTTTTTTCTGTCTCTAAACCAGAAAAAAGTATATTCCAAAAACAGATCTTAAAATGGGTGATAAATTAAGTGTACTGATTTATCCACTAGAGGTACTTCTCTCTTTTTGGCTGTAAAAGGAAATTACAAAATTATGAAAGGCTTGGCACCTACATTTAGACAGATAGATTTAAAATTGTTTAAAACCACTTCACTTTAGGAAAAATACCTCTGTATTTTTAATTCACTTTCCATCCCTAGACTCAATGTGATTTAGAGCTGGCCCTCTCTGAGGCCCATCTCATATGACCAGCACAGATCCCTTGCAGCGAGAGGCTACAGGTATTTCTCAGATACAGATCATGCATCTCTATTTTCCTAAAAACTGCTAACAACTCTAATTTCTTGATAAAGAACACAAAGTAGGTTGGCCTTTTATAAATTTCTACTGCTTTAATTTTTAAATACTTTCAACCCGAAAACTTGGGCACCACTAAAGTATTTTACTTTCATTAATATATAATTCCACATAATTTAAATCCAATGGAACATTTTTACAGAACAGAAAAACAATTTCCACTGGGTTTATTTACAAAATTTCTCTTTCCACAGTGCTTTGGCTAATTTCTTTGATAGAACAACCCTCATGAATTTCACATTTACTGAACAATAACAAATCTTTTCTCATTTTTAAAAGAACTTTACAGCTCTGTCTATAATAAATTATCCAGTCTTTGTGCCTTTGTCCTCCAGTCCAGTGCACTCCATGGATCTGATATTTATAGCTGTCTGGCAATGCAGATACACGTGCATATCCCTAACTCTGCCAAAACTTTCTTTTTGAAAGCTCTCCCATAGCTAATCCACATGCAGGATTTACCTTTCATAGTCACACGAATAAGAATCCACATTGATACAGAAGTTCTTTTTTGGCTGTTTTTAAAAGGTGATAAAAATATCAGTAACATGTGAGACTGCCAGGCTTTTCAAAACTATAGAAGCTTTTGAAAAAGTTAAACATAGTAGGAAGTTCCTATGACACTGGCAGGTTTTCTCAAGGACAAAATATCTAAAGCCATTTTAAAATTTGTTTCCTTCCTCAGGATAAAAGCTTGGAGAGGCATAACAGATTGCATGGAAATTAGACTGGACTACAGGAAAAACTGGTTTATGGAACCAGTGGTAAAATTCCCAGTTGCCTAATTGAGGTGAACATTTCCACTCAGATACTTCTGGTGGTTAGAGATCTTGCAAAATTATATCACCTTTTCAGTTTGCCAGCTGAGGGAAAACTCATCCTCATTAAATGAATATCTAGAGAAATCATGTTTGATGACTTATCTAGATTGCCTGTGTGATTAAACATTTTTTGCTTCTCTGATTAAACATTTTTCT
Source organism: Climacteris rufus (assembly GCA_013398175.1). Lineage (NCBI taxonomy): Eukaryota > Metazoa > Chordata > Aves > Passeriformes > Climacteridae > Climacteris > Climacteris rufus. The sequence continues at coordinate 541,021 of VZRZ01005291.1, forward strand.
CCATTCTTGGATTAATTCATTTTCTTATCAGACAATATTACTCCTTTCAGTTCAAATCTGAACTTCATCCAAACATTTCTCTGTAGAGAAAACAAATCACTTTGCAGCTTATTTTTCCACCCAAATTCTAAGATTTTATAAAACTTGCCCACGTACCCTATTTTAATGAAACAGAACAAAGACAAATACAAATTTTGTTTTAAGAAGTAATCCTTTGATGGCCCACTTCTCTACAATGTTAGATTTTTTTAAAATTATTTTGAAAAGGGAGAAAATAGGCGTATTTAAACAGACTTTTTTTTTACAGAAGAAAAAGAACTGAAAAAAAAGAATCAGTTTAATCAATTTTAAATGGAAGGGTATCTTATTAAGTGTGCAGCTGATTAGATAAAAATAGCTTCTTATACATAGCTATGTAATCACTGGTTTTTCTTACACATAAGAACTATTTGTAGTTTATAGAAAAAAATAGCATCTATTTTTTTTCTTTATTTTGGAGAAATACATGTTAATTTTGCAGTACTCCTGTCAGCAAAACTGTCATTGACAGTAATTAACTGAATTTCATCTGAGATGTGAGAGGTGAAGGCCATACAATATGCCTCCTGACCTAAATTGTTTTGATTAATGCATTACCACAACTTACAACTCAAATACTATTTTCAGTTTCGGCCTCCACTACAAGAAAGACATTGAGGGGCTGGAGCATATCCAGAGAAGGGCAACGGAGCTGGGGAAGGGTCTGGAGCACAAGTCTGATGGGGAGCAGGTGAGGGAGCTGGGGATGTTTAGCCTGGAGGAAAGGAGGCTCGGGGGAACCTTCTTGCTCTCTACAACTGCCTGAAAGGAGGGTGTAGCCAGGTGGGGGTCACCTCTTTGCTCAGGTAACCAGTGACAGGACGAGAGGAAATGCCAAGTTGTTCCAAGGGTTAATCTGAAGATTAGGAAAATTTCTTCACTAAAAAGCTGGCCAAGCATTGGAACAGGCTGTCATGGAAGTGGTTAAACTGCCATCCCTGGAAGTGTTCAGAAAACATGCTGAGGTGACACTTTTGGGACATGGTTTGGCAGTGGACATAACATGTTAGGTTTATGACTGGACTTGATCTTACAGGTCTTTCCCAACCTGTAAGATGTTGTGTTGCATCTGGGTGGGGCCAGCGGTAGATTATGCTTTTCCCCACACCCGCCTGCCAGGGCGGCAGGCCCGGGGGGGCCCCCGGAGCCAGCAGATGGCGCAGATGCCTCTTCTGCCCTCCACTTCTGGGACTGTGGGCACGTGGAGTTCGCGTCACCTTTTTCCCGGCTTCCCTCCCTGTCCGGGCATGCACGCGCAGCCCAGGCACAGGGCCGCCCTGTGTGCAGTGAGGGGGCGGTGCTTGCCAGAAAAGGCAGCCCACTGGTTGCTCTGCTGGGTGCGGACAGCTGTGTGACTGGCCAATACCCCTGTCAGTCATTCCAATCCTCCACAGCCATTGGCTCTGTCCCAACTGCCTTCCCCTCACTTCTCTGATATAACAGAC